>JAYXIM010028019.1:0-19602 GCA_037575425.1 Anastrepha fraterculus
AGCTGTCCTTCGCCTTGAATCAGTTGCCTGTAGTGCTCATCTTGATATAAGGTGGGGCATTTTTGCTTTTTGAATCGGCTATAAAAAAAAAGCTAATCAATATTTTTTTAAACTTTTTTTTTATTTTGAAGATTCAACATTTTCATTTATGAATAATAAATAATATCGTTCAAATGATTGCCACGACTCGCTTTACAGTAGGCCATTCGATCAACCCAATTTTTGAGCACATTTTCGGTTGTTTGAGCTCCAATTTCATGAATGGCAACTTCCATTTCGTGTTTTAAAGCATAAATCGTCTCTGGATGGTTCGTATACCATTTGTCCCTAACGGCTCCCCACAAAAAATAGTCCAACGGGCTTATATCACAGCTCCGAGGCGGCCAATTGATATCGGAATTTCGGCTGATTATTCGGTTTTCAAAAACGGTAGCTAAAAGTTCGAGTGTAACTTTGGCAGTGTGACAAGTTGCACCGTCCTGTTGAACCAAATGTCGTCCATGCCATCCTCTTCAATTTTTCGAAACAAAAGCTCGTTGAACATGTCACGGTAACGCTCGCCATTTACTGTAACCGCGGAAGAAGAAAAAGGCTCACCACTTTGGAAATAGGTTTTCAATATTTCCCAATTTTGTTCAAGCGTATAGCGTCCCATTTCGTAAATATCAAACCTTTAAGTAAATTATGAACACATTTGACATGTCATCTGTGTTACCATTCTCAAAAAAATAGGTGGTTCAAAAAGCAAACGCTATATGGCCCACCTTGTAGTAACGCAGGCTCTGTCGTACGAATACCCTTTTGTGGTCCTTTGTTGCTCTCTGGAACCATAGGAAATAATGGATACGCATGAATACAACCTCGGCTCGTGAGTTAACAAAAGCGTCCAGATAGTTTATTCACCACTGACCCAAAACCGAGTCTGGTCACTATAAGTTACATTCAAAAAAACACCCGTTATGTAAATGCGTATAACCTTCAGCAACGATTTTTAGCCATGCCCATATATTTTGGGATATTAAAAGATAACCAACTGCGGCAATAATGAGAATTGCCATGCATGTGTTTGTGTGTATCTTCGGGAAGCCAGGTGCAGATTTTTAAGCAACTGTTGAATAGACGTAAACTCTTAACCAAAACCTACAAATGGAAAATAACTAAATAGAACCGGGAACTACCAAAAAGGCTGGATAATTATATGAATATATTACGTATATGCTAATGTATATAAAGTTGTGTGCATATGTGTGTGTATATTTAAATGCGTAGTTATGCAAACCGAATGGATCATTTGATGCAGACATTATTCTCTACGCTTTCCAGTTTTGTGGTCTGAAGTTGAAATGCAGAAATTAAATTCATTCCACTTTATTTTTTAGCATCAGAACATTCGTTTGATTACTCCGCTTTACTTACCCATGAATTTGCACTAAAAATAAATATACTGCTTTTATGGGGTATAACCAGAAATTATACAACACCATAGTTGGAAGCTGATGAGAAGTTGTTCAAGAAGCTGAAATAAAATAGAACCAGGCTCGGAAAGAGTGATAATAAAAGTAGTTGCTATCATGGCAAGAATTATATTTCAACGTTTTTTCCACTTTTTATTAGAAATAAATTAAAAAAAAAATTAAATAATATGTAAACATTCGTATTATATTAAGTTGGGGAATAGTTCATAGCGTTTTTATATTTCCTTTTAGTGTATATGTATAAAGTTATTCGACCGTTTTTGCTGAAAGTACCAAATATACTCACATGAAAAGGAGTAAAATGGTTAATATCTTTAGTAACATAAAAGTGTTATACAATTGTTTGATGCTTTATTCTCCTATTTTCCCAGAAAGGGCAAAAAATACCCTTATGCAACAGATGTAGAAAGTTAAAATTAAAGCAAAAAATAAAACTGTTATACACACATGCAAAGGAGGTTTTTTTTTTTTTTTTTTTTTTTTGGCGGTGAGGTAGGGTTCAAAATGCCTTCGCACTTACAGTAACCGTCGTCTACTGCGTCGAATGGTGTAGCCACTAAAACAATCCCTCCCCATTCCTTCCCGGATGTTTCCTCTGCCCCGGAACTATGGTGGTATTTCATCGTAGGCAGAGGAGATCCAAGTAGGCGTTCTGTTCAGAAAGAAGCCTTTTCTACTCCCCCTGCGTCCAGGGTCGCCAATTTTGGAGCCAGCATCACGCTATCGGCTCATCTTCTACTCAGGTAGGATGGATGTATGTATTTATATTGATCATCTCTATCCATGTCAAATTTCTTGGCACGTAGGATGCGCTCCACGTACGTGTCAATAAATTGCCAGCTTTCTGCACTTTCGACCATTTTTTGGATGATGTTGTCTGCTTTTAAGGGGCCTAGCCTATCTTCTATTTCTTTGCGCTCTGATGTCCACCTCTCACATTTGAAAAATGTGTGATCAGCATCGTCAATGGGTGCATCTCCGTAGATGCATTCAGCAGTTTCTGCTTTCCCTATTTTGTTGAGGTATTTATAAAAGTACCCATGTCCGGATAGCATCTGGGTGATGTAATAGTTTACCTCACCGAATTTCCTGCCATACCATTTATCTATGTTTGGTATCAGTCTCTTTGTCCATTTTCCTTTCGCCTCTGACGCCCAGCGCTCTTGCCATATTTGGAGTGTGCGTGCTCGAGCTTGTTGCCTTCTGGTATTTGTGCGGTCGCATGTGTGGTCGTCTGTGTCATTTGTCTCGCTCTTTTTGAAGTCCCATAGTTCTTTTCGTTCCCTCGCTAGGAGATCTATGGGTATCGTACCGCTAATGATAAGTACTGCTGCTTCCGATACCGTGCGGTAAGCTGAGGCAACACGAAGGGCAGCAGTTCTTTGGGCCTTGGCAAGGATCTTCCGACGACATTCTGATTTGAGTGTGTCCGCCCATACTTCACAGCCGTATAGCAAGATGGATATCGTTGTGTCCATGAGCAGCTTCCGCCTGCTTGCGATGGGGCCTCCGATATTAGCCATTAATCGTGATAAGTTTGTGATTATTTTGGCAGATTTTTCAGCAGCGTGTTGGATTTGTGCCCAGTAAGTCAGCTTGTTGTCAAGTCTGATGCCCAGGTATTTCACCACTTTTGAAGTCCTTATATTCTCCGTGTAGACCGGCATTATTACTTCTAGAGGTATGCGCGCCCTCGTAAGTAGAATTAGTTCCGTCTTTTCCGGAGCCAAGCTAAGGTCGTGCGAGTCGAGCCATGTCTTGATTCTTATCATCGTCTGTGAGAGTTTCCGTCTTGCCGCGTCTAAATCGCGTGCGGTAATTACTGCTGCAACATCATCCGCATATCCTACTAGATAACACTCGTCGGGCATATCGATGTTGAAGATGCCGTCGTAGCTGACGTTCCAAAGATCAGGGCCTAAGATTGAACCTTGGGCCGCACCTGAAGTTAGCACTTTTGTCCGTTGTCCTCTACTTGTGTCGTAAATGAGTACACGATCTTTGAGGTAGCTACGGATCATCTTCATCAGGTATTGAGGTATTTTGTAACGCTTCTCAAGTGCGTCAATCATATCCTCCCATCTTGCGCTGTTGAAGGCGTTTCTTACGTCAATCGTGGCTAAGAGCACGATCGGTCGGGAGAAGTGATTTCTGCTTCGTGCTTTTTCTACACTCTTCACTACATCCTCGATTGCTCCGGTTGTCGACCTGCGTTGCCTAAAACCGTGTTGCCTATCTGAGAGGCCACCCGATTTGCTTATCGCTGCTGCTATTCGTGGCTTCAGCAGTCTTTCTAACAGTTTCCCTGTCGTGTCGAGCATGCACAAGGGGCGGTACGCTGATGGGGCTTCCGTGTCTCCTTTACCTTTGCTTATGAGAACTAGCTTTTGCCTCTTCCAGATTTTTGGGAAGATTCCTTCACATAAGCAGACATTATACATGTTTAGCAGTACTTGCGGGCGTTCGTTTGCGATGACTTTCAGCACCTCCGATGGGATTCCGTCAGGACCTGGCGCTTTGTTATTTTTGAGGGTTGCTGCTGCTGCCTTCAGTTCCTCTACCGTGAAAGGCGGTGGCAAGTCGTTTTCTTCTATGTATTCCCTATCTGCTCTGAGGTCGTGCGTAGGGAAGAGTGTATTCACTATGTTTTCCATAGTGGCTTCGCTAAGTTCAGGAGGGCGCTGCCTTGCCCCTAGCTTATTTAGCACGATTTTATATCCTAGTCCCCAGGGGTTTTGGTTTATATCGCGTCTTAGCTCCTCCCATTTTTCTTTCTTGCTCTTTTGGATGACCGTCTTTAAGATGCGTTTTGCATCTTTGTATTCGGCGCGCTCTTCTATGGCGAGACCTGTTCTGCGTGCTCTTGTGTACTTCCTCCTTTTTTTGATGCATATTTGCCTCAGACCGCAGATTTCATCTGTCCACCAGTACACGGACTTCTTCGGGTGTGCGCCTTTTATCCTGGGCATTGCTGCTGAGCACGCTTGCGTTATCCTTCTCAGGGTTATCTGTATTTTTAGTCTGGCGCTATTTGGCTCTTCATGGTTTGACTCGTTTTCGTCAATTTTGGCGATGAGCTTTGGTCTATCGAGCTTTCTTGCGTTCCACTTTCGTGAGCTTTCGTTGTATTTCGTTGCGCTTGTATTTGTCTCTCCAATACAGTAGGTGATGTACTGGTGGTCACTGCCATTGTAGTCCTCAAGAACTGTCCATTCACGTATATTACTAGCGTAACTCTCAGACACTAGAGTTATGTCCGGTATTGTGCCTTCACAGCCAGGTCTTCGAAAGGTTGCTTTGTTGCCCACGTTTGCGACGACGAGCCCTAGTCTTGCGGCCATGTCTAATATTCGTTGGCCTCTCGAATTTGTTGTTCGACTACCCCATTCCATGGCCTTGGAGTTAAAGTCTCCGGCGATGATGAGATTTCCGTTTATTTGGCGAGCTAAATCTTCAATATTTTCCAGTTTAGCTTGGAAACCCGCGATGGTATCATTTGGCGTAAGGTAGCAGCTTATGATTGTGAGGCGATGGCTCGCTATCCAGACGTATCCATTTCCTGCTCCGCTATTCGTCACATGGAGCTTGGAGATTTCCTTGCACCATATTGCTGCTGTAGAAGAGAGGTCTTCTATAAACCAGCCAGCACTTGGAGAGGCGTACTGTTCGCTTAGTACTGCTATGTCTACTTCATGTTCCAGCATGATTTGTGGTAGGAGTAAATCTGCGGTAGTGCATCTGTGCATGTTGCCTTGAAGAATTTTTATCATTTCGGCATATTTTCACTGTATGCTAGGCATCTAGCTGACCCTAGAATGTGGTCAGTGTAGGCAAGACCTTTATCGCGGCATATACAGCAGTCTGGTGGGTTGCTGCATTCCTTGATTTTGTGCCCTGGCTTCCCGCATCGTATACACAGGCCTTTACCTTTTCTATCAGGCCCCTTACATTCCCATTGTAGGTGTCCGGTTTCAAAGCATCGGTAGCATTTCTTTTTGTCAATGCAGAGCCTCATTTTGCAATTGGTCCATCCGATCTTTATTCGTTCCTTCTGGAGAATTTTGCCCGCGTTTTCAGAGGTTAACGTCACGTACGCTCTTAGCTGTTCTCGGCTGTTTGGTGCTGATAGCTTAACCATGGTTTCCACATTGGTTTCGTCTAGTATTCGGTTTACTGCTGTTACAACTTCGTCTGCTGTAGTCAACGAGTCTAGATCTCGTATTTCTATTGTTGATTTATTCTTCAACTCGTTCACGGAGGCTATGTCTCTCATCTTGCTCCTCAAAGTTTCATGGAATTCTGGGCCGGCTTTTGCGCCTTTGTCAAGTTCAAGGAGAAGCGCGCCCGTTTTCGTTTTCCTTATTGCTCGAACTTCCACCCGGTTTTCATCTGACTTAACATACTGCCGAAGGTTTTGCAAAACTTCAGCGTAGCTTCGTCCTTCTACTGGTTTGAAGAGTACCGCTTCTGACCGTCTTTTAATTTTCCTTTCGCCTTTTCTTGGCTGGGGTCTCTGCTTGGTTTTTGTTTCTACGTCTTGTTTCTTCGTCTTCTTTCTTGTCACGGTTTGCCACTCCGTCTTACCAGTCTCGCGTACCTTTTTCTTCGCCCCTTGCTCTACCGGGCTGGATGCCCTCCGCTTTGATGATGCAGCAGTCGGGGCCATCAGGTCGCTTGTCGCAGTTTGTGCTTCTGGTGGTTTCGCCGCCCTTGATTTCTCGGCCTCTTGTTCCGCTTTTGTCCAATTTCGTCGTAGACTTTCGATAATGTCGAAGAGCTCGTCTAACTCGGATACTCCGGACTTTACATCGCTGCTTATATTTTTCTGTTTCTGCATTGCCAGCTTCATTTTCTTAAGAGTGAGGCGGCATTTCGCGAGAGCTTCTTCTTCACCTATCCTCATCTTCACTATAAACTCCTGTTTCGGTGAGTTTTTTCCGGGATGTAGGCCTTGTTCACCTGTGGGAGTGTCAAGCGCTTGTCGTTCACTTGCTTCAGGTAACGACGGTGTCAGAAAGACGTCAGCCCTCTCGTTGGGTCTGCTTTTTTCCCCGAAAGTCCGTGGGGGCGAATGTTGGATCTTGCTTTTCCTTCGGAAAGCTTCCAAGCCTTCGTTTCCAGGTGATCCTCTTTGCTGTATTGACATCATTTGCTTAATTGTCTGTTGAGTTTTTGTATTCATCGTATTTGGGTCCCCGCTTCAAGCCGCTATCTCCGCTCGATGTACAGTTGCCGTGTTATCCCCGCGGTTATCTATGCTATGCAGGGAGGCCGCGCAAGGGTTGACGCAAAGCCTTATGAGCTGTTGCGTTCAGAGCCAGGATGGCATGAGTCAGGAATTTCTCATCTGAGCCTGTACCGCCAACTTAATGGCGACGTAGCTTTGAACGTACTTGAAGACCCGCCACGGGTTTAACAGGACGGAGGCGGTCTACAACATTAACCTGAGAGCCGTTTCTACAGGATTTCACTCCTGTGTACTAAGGTAACAGACTGTTGTATCCGTCAGCCCAAAGTGTTCTAATCCAATTCGTTTGTCAAAATCTATATCCGTTTCGTTGCCATTTCCGCTTGTTACATCACACTCCGTGTGTGATGGTGTGAATACAGCCGCTCCAACTAGGAGAACAGACGCTGACCAGAAAGCCGCTCACTGTGAGTCAGACCCTTCTGGGTTTTTGTATGTTCACCATGCCCACGCATGATGAAGGGAACACATAGTTATTGAAGGGCGGTGTCTATTCGCCTTTGTCGCTGAGACTTCATTGGACTAGCTAGCTTTTGTACCGCGCCCTCTGTTTCAGCCGCTCCCTGTCGGGGGTTGCTTATTCGTTAAAAACTTATTCGCAACTACCCTGCTACTGCAGGCCTTCCGGCGATCCGCAACCTGCCGACCCCCCGGTAGCTTAGAGCTCAGCTTAGCCGTCCGATCCCTAAGGAACGTAGACCTCCGGGAGGTAGAGAATTATAATATTAAAAAACTGATATACAGCCCTGAAGTGACAAAAAATACCCAAATGCAAAAGAAATAGCGGGTTTATATATACAAAACTGAAACTGTTATACACTTATTTTATGTCGTATTTTTCTAGTCGCTCTCAACTAACAAAAAATATTAATATGCAAGGGAGGTAGAGGGTTCACATGTGCAAAATAGAACTGTTATACAAATTGTTTATACTTACTTTTTCTATTTTCCTCGAAAATAACAAGACAAAGCCACTTGCATAAGAGGTAAATCGTTAATATTATATGTTTAAAAAACGTAAAAATGTTATACAGCTTTTGTGTTTTATTAATAAATTTTTCCTGAACGAACAACAAATAACCATATGCAATGGAGTTAGAGTGTTCATATGTATGTGCAACAAAATGAAATTGTTATATATACAATTGGCACGCACACCTTTTTTTGGTGTTTGGCCGAGCTCCATGTTATACAATTATTTTATACTTTATTTCTTTATTTTTCTGGAAATGACCGAAAACACTTACATATATGCATCCATCTTCCCCCTATGCAATATGTTAAAAAAAATAAAACTGTTATACAAAAATTGTATCATATATTTTTCTAGTTTTTCCGAAAAGACAACAAATAACCATATGCAGAGGAAATAGAGGGTTTATATGTATGTGCAAAAAATAAAATAAAACTGTTATACAATTGTTTTATGTTTTTATTTTTCTATTTTTCTTGAAAGGGCCAAAAAACCCATAAGCAAAAGAGGGAGCTGATCAATATATTCAGAAAAATAAAACTGTTATACAATACAACTATATTATGTTTTATTTTACTAGTTTTCACTAAAAGACAACAAGTAACCATATCCAGAGGAAGTAAAGGGCTCATATATATGCGCAAAAAACTGTTATACAACTATTTTACACATATTTTTTTCTTTGAAATTAAAAAATACCTATGTATTGTATATGAAAAGCAGGTAAAATTTAATAAAATTGTTATACTCACATGCAAAAGCGGTATATGATTAATACATGAAAAGCACTGTTAACCATATTTTTTATGTTTTGTTTCATTTATTTTACGTAAAAAACTAAACTGTCATAACAGCTATTTCATAGCCATATGCAACGGAGATAGAGGCTAACATTTTTAAACAATAAAAGTGCAAAGGAGTGTTAATATGTTCAAAAAAATAAAACTGTTATACGACCATTTTATGTTTTATTTTTCAGTTTTGCTTGAAATTACCAAAAAATCGCCATGTTCAAAAAAATAAAACTGTTATACAACCGTTTTAGGTTTAATTTTTCTCTTTTGCTTGAAATTACTAAAAATTGCATATTCAAAGGAGCTTGGAGGTTAATATGTTCAGAAAAATAAAACTGTTATAAAACCGTTTTAGGTTTAATTTTTCTATTTTGCTTGAAATTAGCAAAAATTGCATATTCAAAGCAGCTTGGGGGTTAATATGTTCAGAAAAATAAAACGGTTATACAACTATTTTATATTATTTATTTATTTTTTTTTTCTTAAAGAGACAAAAAATATCCGTATAGAGTGAAGGCAGTGATTTAATAAGTGATTTAAAAAGAATACTTCTTATGGCTTTCCACCTAAAATTGTCCCTCAAGTTTAGGTACCTTAGATTTTTAGCATAGAAAGTCATATTTTTCTTCCAGGAGTGAATAAACTTTGTTAAACAACAACCAGATGTAAACTTTAAAAATGGTGTATCACAGATATGACTATTAATGCTTTGAATTTGCGTGCGCTCATTCGAGTTTTTGGCTCTTCATGAAGCTTAAATTTTTCAGTGGACGGATTGGGATTCCAATTTAGATCATAAGCAACCCGATTTGTCACATTCTTTAACAATCTGCTTGGATCATCTCAGTGGCATGAAATCGGTCAGTAAAAATATTAAAACATTTCTGCAAGCTGCATTTTGTGAAAATCTGAAAGTATTAGGCATGCACTAATACTTTTCCGACGAAACAAGAAAAAGGAAGAAATCTATGACTGTTTAAAGCGGAGCTACTGCTTTCGAAGGAGAAGATTCACGCTCAATAGCTGGCTACCGCTGGCGCTTGATGCATGCATACTATACTTCTTGTACATGTACTATACATGCATACATACATACACAAATACATACATACATATCTCGCATTTATCTATGCTCTTGCATACCATAAATATCAATACTTAATGGTATATATATTATACTTATATATGATATGTAAGTATGCACGCACGTCACAGGCAGACATATGAACGACTAAAAGTGCTTTTCATGCGAATTAAAGATACAAAATGTATTTCAAATCCATTTTAATCACATTATTATTCTATTTATAGTCAGTTCTTTATCAAGTGCCATTAGCAGCAACATTTTCTTTGGCATTGGTTGCAAATATTCCCAGAAAAATATACGCTATGGCTGAACTTAATGTTGACTTGGAAGGGGAGCATTCGAGTTCTTTCTGCTTTTTAGTTATTTTCCTCTTAAAACCACTTGGTGATGGGCAATACCTTCAGCTGCTGAATTCAAACTTTAACCAGTTCTGTACCGATTTTCTTCTTTGCGTTTTTCCAACATTTTTAATTCTATTTTTACTTCAAGCTACTTCAGGCTGCTACGCTTTTTACATAGTTATCTACCTTTACTCTTCCACTGCAGCCTTTGGGAATATCTTTCACTTACACACACGCACACACACAGCCATGTAGGTATTAAAGACGTTCACATAACAGTCCCGAAACTCGTTCACCCATTACAATTGCCTCTGCGTCGTCTTCCTTGCATTTGTTTTTATGTATTCCTCCACATTCAAGCACTAATGGGCATACACACCACACACTCGTTCATTATAGGCAGCCATGTATGTATGTATGGGTATATGGCTCAGCACGTCATTTGTATTCAATGCGTTAGCGACAGTGGTCGAAGTTTTGGTTTTTTCTTGTTGGTTGTTTCCTTTTTCTTTGTATTTCGTTTCTCTTTTCTTCCACATGTAAACAATTACTGACCTACGCCAACATTTTGCTTTCTTGCCAAATCGACTTTAACAATACAACAACTAGCACTGGTTAGTCGAAACTTGAACTCCGTGGCGCATATTTTTAGCGGCTTATTTTTTTAACTTGATTTTGGTGTTTCGGCATTTTTACATACTTATTTCTTTTCTTTTTGCTTGCACTTTTTAAATATCATTGAAAGATATTCGAGTAAAAAGTAAAAAACAGATATATATGTATATTCATACGCGTAAATATTGCAATTAATGCAATCGTAATACAATCACCAAAATTATTTCATATGCTCGCTAGACTATTTCACTTACTATACAAATACTATACAAAAATCAGGAAGAACCATAGTTAAAAAAAATGTTGGGTTTGAAAATGTTTTTTTGTTTCATTGATAAGTGCATCGTAAAATAGGGCATATTTTTTCCTTCCGCATATTGAAGAATAATACCAACTAAGTCTGAAGAATCACGAGCGATTTCAATATATTTTATGTGCCATGCCTAGCTTTGGCTTAGCTGATTCTATAACTGTTAGGAATGCGACTATTAAGAGCTTTCTAGTCTCTTTTAGGTAATGCCTAGGGTATTGAAGGTAAGGTTTTAAGGGACGTGATATCGAAATACAAAAAAATTTCTATCTGCATGACACCCTAATAATAACCATTCTATATTTTATCTTATATGGAATATTATTTTACAAAAAACAACTTACCGAGTGACACAATTTTCATTTGGTTCAAACGTTTTTTTACAAGTTCTGTATAGAAAAAAGTGAGTATCGCTAAGGCTAAAGGGAAAGCCGAAGAAGTAAAACGGATAACTGAGCAGAAAAATAAGGCATTTTTAGACTACAAGACAGGTGAAAGCAAAGAACGTTACATTGAACAAAGAAATGTAACCAATAAAATAATAAGAGAAATAAAAGAGCCGCCAGAGGGAGTCTTCCTGGTCTCATACGCCGACGACTGCACGATAATAGCGTCGGGCAATTACATTGATGATCTATGCTTCAAGGTAAACGACTACCTCTCCAGCCTTTCTCGCTTCTTCACTGCGAGGAATTTACAACTCTCCTCCACTAAATCCACGGCGACCCATTTCACCACCTGGACAAAGGAGGCCAAGCTACAACTCAAGGTAAAAGTCGATGATACACAAATTACGACGGTTAACAACCCCAAAATATTGGGAGCCACCTTTGACAGCTTGCTCTTCTTCGCAGCGCATACAACCGCTATTGCAACTAAAGTACAGAATCGCAACAAGGTTCTCAAGTCGCTCGCCGGCAGGACATGGGGCATAGACAAAGAAATGCCCCATGTCCTGCCGGCGAGCGATAGTTGCGGTGTACAGACGTGTTTTGGTTCGCTCCACAATTGTGTTTATTTTTTAGCGAATCCGTCAATTAGTGCCTATTTAAAAACATGCCTTGCACATGCAAGCAAAAAGTCGACCGTGGTGAGCGGAAAATACAATGTTCCAAATGCAAGGAACTTTTCCACTTGAAATGCGTTAACTTATCGGAAGCTGATGCTGACTTTTTTATCAACTGTGAACGTGACTTTCTTTGTGCAGTTTGCTCTAAATTGCGGCGAAACTCAATTCGGTCCCCGCCTCCACCCCGCAACACACTTGATGCATTGCCGCCTGTGGATGATCGGGAAATTGTGATTGTGCCAGATAAACAACAAGGACCATCTGTATTTCAAAAGGTAAATAATACTCGGCAGAAAGATGAAGAAACGGAATCTGCGCTCATTGCTGTTGTGCAAGAACTAGCTGGGCTTAGAGCAGAGAATATTCGTGTGCTTTCTCTGCTCCAATCTCTACACGATGATAAGCAATTGCTTTTGGGAAAGGTTGATAACCTTCAATCAGAAATTCTCTCTATGAAGAGTTTACTTAATAACTGCTTTACTGCGGTAAATCCTGAGGCTGTTAATGTGCCTATTTGTACTGATGATAAGACTAGCTGTATCTCGCGCACTGCTAACACAACGAAGCCATTGTCAACAACTGTGCCAACTATTTCTGCTGCCAACAATTTTACTTCGAATGCTGCTGCTGACGCCTCCGCCTCTATCTCATACGCTGCTGCTGCCTCTGCCTCAGACCTGCCAAAACACTGCATAAAGGACCGCGGCAGGATGTCTTCTGATGTCATCCATACAACATCTACATGATGAGGCTCTAATGCTGCCTATTATGGAGCATAACAAAGTGCTCAGTAAGCAGTTTCTGCTAGGGTGTTACCGCAGACCTCCCCCATGCAGACACCTGCTCGAGCCTGAGCCACCTCCCAGGCTCATCAGGAGGCATCTCTTCAACTACGCGGACGAGATCTCAGACAAAACCAACATACAGCTACTGGATCGGACAGTGTACAGACAGGTCATAAACGACATTCATCGGGAGACTCTCACCACCTTCTTAAGCTCCCTTATCGGAGTCCAACCACCACCAATCGCAGACGAAGAGCTCCGACTTCCCTGAGAGTCCTACGTAACCTTGGCACAATTACCTTATTGATACTGTAGCAGGTTAAACTCCTACTTATCCACATCAACCCCGACATACTAAACATATGTCCGGTATGTGAAGGCACCACGCACGACACTAACCACCTTTTCACATGCCCCACCAAACCCACTCATCTAACCCCTCTCCCTCTGAACCCAACCCGTCGAAACAGCTAGTTTCCTGGGCCTACCGCTAGATGAGCTAGACAAAGACGACCTGTGATTACGCTACACTGACAGTGCAAAGGTATTGCTACAACAACAACAAGAAGAAATAAAAGAATCGTACTGGGAAATTTTTACAAAGTCAATGGAAAGTGATATGTATGGTACTCAAAGAAAGGTATGGAAATTGTTAATAAACCAGAAGATAGAAGTGAATGACAATACAAATTTATAAATGGGAATCATACTTTAAAGAGTTATACAAAAATGACACCATAATGATAGCAAGCGCTGCATTTAATGATTACGAATCTGGAGATGTACATAAATATAATTACTACGGAAGTTGAACTTACAATAAAAATGCTCAAGAATAGAAAAGCCCCTGGCCCTGACGGTATTGCAAATGAAATGCTTAAATATGGTGGAGAGTACCTTCATCTAGAGATTGCATATCTTCAACATTTTATTGAGAAATGAAAAAATACCGCAAGAGTGAAAATCAAGCTTTACGATACCAATTTTAAAAAAAGGCAAGAAAGATGATCCACAGAATTATCGCGGTATAACTTTGCAAAGATCAGTTCAAAAGCTTTTCACTAAGATTTTGTTGTCGCAACTCCGTCCGTACTTACAAGTAAATAGGAGCAGCAAGGCTTTCGTCAAAACAGGTCCCCAACGGATTGTATATTTATTTTACAACAAATTATGGAAAAGTCAATCGAGTTCGATAATCCTGCTTTTATGTGTTTTGTTGAGGTTTGATCGCGTCAAACTTGAGGATGTACTGCAAATATTAAAAGAAAGAAAGGCGCCTCGACAAATCCTACAAGTCATCAAGTCGAAGTCAACAAAAATAATCGTAAAAGGTAAATATACCAATAGTATGAATTGCGCTACCGGAATACGGCAAGGTGACTTCTTAACCCTACAACTTTTCAATCTTATTATGGATAAAATTATCTCAGAGGTAAGGCAATTATCTGGATACAAAGTGAACAATGAAAACATATTAACTGAGTGCAACTAAGTTTTAACGATTTAAAACATATAGTAATACTAGTGTCAAATTGTACTGAGTATTTGTGTAACGAGTTTCATGTGAAAGCGTCATCATTAAGTGTCGTTTCTTAGTTTGTGTCATTTCGTCGAAGTGTAAACAAAAAATTTGTTTATACAAAGACTATGTCAGCTTTTGTGCCTACAAAACTTCATTCGCGGGAAGCATTGCTATTTTGCTTCCATCTGAAGAAAAGTGCAGCGGAAAGTTATCGGATGCTGTGTGAGGCTTACGGTGAGAATGCTCCATCAATTTCAACCTGCGAGTACTGGTTCCGACGATTCAAAAGTGGTGACTTTGACACAGCCGACAAGGAGCGCGAAGGAAGGCCACCAACTTTTGAAGACGCCGAATTGGAGACAATTTTGGACGAAGACCCGTGTCAAACCCAAGAAGAACTTGCGACAACGTTAGGCGTGACTCATCAAGCCATTTCAAAGCGGTTGAAAGCCATTGGAATGGTCCAGAAAGTCGGAAACTGGGTGCCTTACGAACTCAAACCAAGGGATATCGAACGCCGTGTCACTGCTTCCGAAATGCTGCTTCAACGATACAAAGTGAAGTCGTTTTTGCATCGCATTATTGTTGGCGATGAGAAATGGATTCACTACGACAATCCGAAGCGCAAGGCAGCGTATGTTAAGCGTGGCGAACCCGGACCATCGACGCCAAAGCCAAATATCCATGGCAGCAAGGTAATGCTCTGCGTTTGGTGGGACCAGAAGGAAATCGTTTACCACGAACTACTGAAAAGTGGTCAGACGATAAACGGAGCACTCTACAGACAACAACTTATGCGATTGAAGCGAGCAATTGCGGAAAAACGTCCGGAATGGGAAACCAGACATGAGACATTGATCTTTCATCATGACAATGCTCGGCCGCATGTCGCACAAGTGGTCAAAACCTATCTCGATGGTAGCGGATGGGAAGTTCTACCCCACCCGCCTTATAGCACAGATCTTGCACCATCAAATTACCATTTGTTCCGGTCGATGCAGAATGCCCTTACGGGAGTGCGTTTCACTTCGGTTGAAGGTATCCAAAATTGGCTTCATGAGTTCTTCGCCTCCAAAAGCGAGCAGTTTTATTGGAACGGAATCCATGCATTACCAGAGAAGTGGGGAAAAGTTATAGCTAGTGATGGACAGTATTTTGGATAAAATAGGTTGTACCAATTTTTAACAATAAATTTTTGAAATCGAAAAAAAAACCTTTAAAACTTAGTTGCACACCTGTGCAAGACGACACTGTTTTCAAGACGACACTGTTTTGGTAACTGATTGCGAAGATAATATTCAAAGGCTTTTGCATCGCTTTGTTATAACTTGCAAAAAATACAATATGGAAGTTTCAACTGAAAAAACTAAAACTTTAGTAATATCAAAGGAATCTAAAAGATGCGAGTTGGAGATTGACCACCATATGATAGAACAAGTAATGCAATTTAAATATTTGGGTGTAGATGTATCTAGCAATCGAGATATAATAATAGAGGTGCGAGAGAAATGCGCAAACGGTGCACGGATATCAGGGTGCCTGCGAGAAATCGTGTGGAAAAACAAGTACATTAGGACGGGTCGATTTGTCGGGAGGCAAAAAAATCGGCCATTGCTCTGTGAAAATCATATTCTAGAGATCAAAATAAGAAACTTTGCCGAAGGAACCATACCTCTAAAACGAATTCTGATGTCCCCCAATTTGGGTCGAACTTTTTAGTTTCTTTTCTCATGTAAAGGCCAAAAATAGTGATATTTTGAAATGATTGTATGGGGAACCCCCCAGGGGAGTTCCAGGGGGCGTGCCACTGGCATGGGTGGATCGGCCGTCCAAAGTTAGTGGGGGTCGGTCATACATTTGGATTCGATTGGAGCACTCTAAATGGGTCAAAGTGGGATTTTTCGTTCGACCCAAATTGGGGGACATCAGAATTCGTTTTAGAGGTATGGTTCCTTCGGCAAAGTTTCTTATTTTGATCCCTAGAATATGATTTTCACAGAGCAATGAGCGATTTTTAAATCGACCCGCCCTAAAGTACATGAACATGGAAAGTAAAACACGAATCTATAAAACCATTGTAAGGCCGATATTGACTTATGGAGTAAAAGCTCGAGCAGAAAACATGAAAACGAAACAACTGCTGCGGACTACTGAAATGCATGCATTTGGGGTCATAGCTGGGTAAACTAGACTAGACCATATAATGAACGAGGAGATAAGAACACAGACAGGGGTGACCGACATTGTAAAATTCATAAGAGCCAGAAGACGAGCATGGAACGAATGTGAGACAAGAGCTCGAGATGGGATACCAGAAGGAAGAAGACGAACAGGAAGAAGAAAAAACAGGCAAAGCCTATAATAAAAGATAAAGAAGAAAATGAATAATTTAATTAGACTGGCTACTAGGCCGTTCAGTGCTTCAGGGTTTTGTTCAGTAATTTTTACAGTATTACTTAGATGTTCATTAACAGTAGAACCCTCAAATATAAGAAAGAATTTATGTACCTTTCCTCACTTTTTTTATGGTTTTACTATATGTTGTAAGTATATGAACTGAAATAAAATAAAAAACCACTTTTTTTGGGGGGAAAAATATTTTTTCAAGTTAATTTTTAGTGTAAATTTATTAAGTTTAAGCGCATTTTTTGAGCGCCAAAAACGCATATTGACTCCAATTGATGCGATTGAGCCGAGCATTGTGCTAGAAGCGGCCGCAATACGCGGAGAGACATGAAAAAGTGATTCTACAGCATAACAACACTCGGCCTCACGTTACCAAACCCGTTAAAACCTGAAATGGAAAATCCTACTCCACCCGCCATTTTCTCCAGATATTGCGCCGCCCGATCATCACGTGTTCCGATCGATGGCACATGGTCTAGCTGACCAGCAGCTCCATTCATATGAAGACATCAAAAAATGGCGTGATTCGTGGATAGCCTCAAAAGATGAACAGGCTTCCCGCGACGGTATACGAGATCAACCAGAAAGATGGAAAAAGTAGCAGCCAGCGATGGTCAATACTTTCAATGATTCACTACGGACGAAGGAACAATAGGAATAATCCAAAAAATTTATCCAGATCATTGTAGCAACTTTAAGTGTCGGTACACACAAAAGCTTGTCCAAGATATCGTAAACGAACAAGAGCAAGAAAAAGTTAACCTGAAAGAACATTTAAGAGCCCATAGAAACGCAATGGAAAACAAAACGCAAATATTGAAAATAACTATTTCCCTGGAATGATGAACAAAATCAAACGATTAATAACCAACTGCACAGTATGCAAGGAAAGCAAATACGAAAGGCACCCTAACAATCCAAAAATAGCAGCAACCCCATTGCCAACCTTCCCAGGACACACAATCCATATAGACATCTTTTTAACAAAAGGGAAGAGAGTTATGACTGCATTAGATAAATTTTCAAACAGGAAAATGACAACATTGGTATTGTAAAGCCTTCTCTTTCAAATAAAGTACCTCTAGCTTCTATAAGCACACCGGTATAGCCAAAACCTTTGTTCGTAATACAATTATTTTTGTTTTTGCCGCCAAGAGCTATACAAAGTGTCAGCTCATTTCGCATTCTCAGTCAAAAATCTTATATCAAAGTATAGCAACAAACTGTTGGACCATCCGCTTTGGTAGGTAGGTAGGGTAGGCCTAGCTGTGATACCACAGGAACTTATTACTTACTGTATGGGATCCCTTTTAAACCGGCTTTTATTAACAAGCTTAACTTAGTTAATTCATCCGCCTTATGCGCATAGATCTTGAGCCAAGCCTCTTCTATTTGGAAATTGCATTTTCTAATGTGGAATTTGAATTAAAATTATGCAAATCACACCGATTTAGAAATATCTAATTTTCTTGAGTGCTCCCGTTCATTCGTTCACGAGGTTCGTCGTGAATTTGAAACATCACTCGGCAATGCAGAATTTGTTGCAAAACGCAAAAGCAATAGGGACGATCTGGCACTGTCTAACCACAAAATTTATTCACCAAGTGCATGCGAAAAGTGGCGAAAGCCCTTGAAAATCAATGAGAACCTTTGCGAGAGAGCTTAATGTTTCTGAGGGTCTTATTCGCCCAGTTGTCCATAAAGATCTCCAGTATAAATTCGACGTAATGCGCTGAAAACAGTTTTCTATCAAATTTATTAATACGCACGAGGTATTTTCAAAAAGTATCGCGAATATTGTGTTTTTTCAAAAATTATTTATTTATTCATTAATATCTATTTTGTAAAATCTCCATGAAATATTATGGACTTGTGCCAACGTTTTTTCCAATCTTCGAAGCACTTCAAAAAAATATTTTTTTTTATCTTGTTCAGCTTCTCCTTCGTTTCCGTCTTTATCTTGTAAATCGTAGCGTAGCGTCGTCCTTTCATGGGCCTCTTCAGTTTCGGGAACAAGAAAAAGTCACAGGGAGCCAGATCTGGGAAATACGGTGCCTGTGGCATTATTGGTGTGTTGTTTTTGGCCAAAAAGTCGCTCACAAGCAACGATGTGTGAGCAGTGGTGTTATCGTGATGCAAGAGCCAATTTTTGTTCTTCCACAAATCCGGTCGTTTCTGGCGGATTGCTTCACGCAAATTGTGCATAACTTGCAGGTAATATTCCTTATTGACCGTTTTACCCTGTAGTAAGAACTCATGATGCACAACGCCCCTGTAATCGAAGAAAACGGTAAGCAAAACTTTTACACTCGACCGAACGTGGCGCGCTTTTTTCGGTCTTGGTTCGTGCGGCAGCTTTCATTGAGATGATTGAGCTTTGCTTTCCATAAACTTACGATACGTAACCAGTTATGACCCTTTGGAGCAAATTTGGGTCGTCGCGGACAGAGTCCAACATCTCATTAGCAATGTTCATGCGATGCTGCTTTTGGTTGAAATTGAGCAGTTTTGGTACGAATTTTGCGGCGACCCGTCTCATGCCCAAATCATTGACAAAATCGAATGGCACGAGCCAATCGATATGTCTAGGTCCACAGCAACTTATCTAATGGTGATTCGACGATTGGTCAATACCATTTTCTTCACTTCAATAATTTTTTCGTCTGTTGTTGAAGTGCTCGGGCGTCCGGCCCGCTTTGCGTCGTTCGCATCTTCTCGGCCTTCCGAGAACATTTTGTACCACCGATAAACGTTGCTTTGGCCCAAAGTAGCTTTTTCGTATGACGCAGTCAACATTCGGAATGCATCCGCGCACTTAATTTCGTTTTTCACACAAAATTTGAATAGGTAAAAATCGAAGATGAGCCGAAACACGTGCAAGCAAAGCAGCTGTCAACAATTAACTGAACATTCCAAGATACCAAGACATCGCCGCAAAAAAATCGAAATTAGAATATACGTAACCTGCGAAAATTCA
>JAYXIM010028020.1:0-19500 GCA_037575425.1 Anastrepha fraterculus
TACTTTAACAGTTTAGGAAAAGTCTGAACTTTCAAAAAATTTGATTTTTTTTTTACATTTTCTCAAAGGTTGGTTTGGTTTAAGGGTGACCCCCGATATCGAAATTTATACCGATGGTTCTAAGATGAACTGTGGTGTGGGAGCTGGCTTCCATTCGGAGCCACTCAACCTATCTCAATCAATTCGTCTTCTTGATTATGCCACCGTGTTCCAGGCAGAACTTTTAACGATCAGAGAAGCATGCAAATCCCTAGAACTCTACAAGGAAGTTGGTGCAAGAGTAGCTATCTTCTCAGGCAGTCAAGCAGCTATTAAGGCCTCAGACTCCAACTACATTTCATCCACACTGGTCCTACAGTGTAGAGAGGAGCTGAAACTGCTCAGCCATTGGCTTGAAATTACCCTGATATGGGTTCCCGGTCATAGGAACATACGGGGCAATGAGATAGCGGATGAGCTAGCAAGAAAGCGCTCGACACTAGACATAGCAGAGGCGGTGGCAGTCTCCACCCCACTGAACACACTAAAAGCATCCATTGCTTCACACTATCATGCTTTAGCCGAAAGAAGATGGAAGCAAATACCTACATGAATTACAACAAAAAACACATGGCCGTCAGACAAAATCCAAAGGACGAATCACCTGCTAGGATGTTCTCGGCCAAACATTTCACGTATCACTGCAGCCCTTACAGGACATTGGAAAGTAGGGGAGCATGAAGCCAGAGTCAACCTCCCCTTCAATCCCATCTGCAGAAGCTTTCAAGCGGAAGGGGCGAAGGAAAGTCTTTTCCACTATTTATGTGAATGTCCGGGACTAGCCAGGGCACGACTCCGATCCTTCGGTAAGCCCTTCCTACAGCAAATTAAGGAGATCTCAGATATCGAGATAAAGGATTTGCTGCTATACTTGGACCTCACTAAATGGATCTGACTTGGAAACAAAAAAAAAAAAAACAACATCATCATCACACGAGATAGTGGTAGTAAAACGGTGCTGGTCACTAATTAGGAGCATTTCAGTTCAGAAATGTGCCACCATCTCAACAACAACAACAACAACAGCAAGGGTGACCCCGCACCGGAGTGCCACATAGACCGCAAGTTGGGTCCATTGTGTTGCCTTAGAGCTCATTATATTGTAAGATTTCCCCACCTAACAGAGATTTTTATTATAGATTTTGGTCAAAGATATTAATTCGTTTCGAGAATTTGATGAGAGATTCGATTTTCAGGTCCGAGAGTACTGAAAGATTGTCAATTGTTGAAGAGCCTAGAAGAGCGAGTCGTCTTCTGGCTAGACCGGGACAGCTGCACAGCAAATGCCTGCTCGATGCTTCCTCATCTTCGTCCTCGCAGTATCTGCACAGGTTGTTTTGAGGAACCCCGAGCCGACGTGCGTGAGTGTCCAATAAGAGATATTATATGCCTTAGTTCGTGTTTCAAAAGACTTAAAAGGGTTTTTGTATGTTTCAGATTGTAGGATGGCCAGATTTGTCTGGTCGTAACGCAAGTAGTTTCCACTCGCCACCTCCGATCAGCAATGCTGTGAAATTCTCGATCAATGAGCAATTTACATGTTGAGAGCGGAATGTGGATGGTGGGTAAGTTACTAACATTTGATTGCGCAGCTCCAGCTCTTGCGAGCTCATCAGCTTTGCAGTTACCTTCGAATCCACTGTGACCCGGTATCCAGATAACTTGGACAGAATTCTGAACACTTATCTCGTTAAGAGATAAGTAAGAGGCAGGATCGAACCACATCTGACGGGGTATAAGAGGAGCTGAGTGCTCGAACGGCCGCTTGACTGTCGGTGAAAAAGCGGATATCCTCTAGTGATATTCTATTTTCTAAGAGAGTTTTCGCAGCATACCAGATAGCGCATACTTCCGCTTGGAATACACTACAGTAGTCGGGTAATCTAAATGGTATAAATCGTTAGTACAAGAATATGTGGTAAAAGCTTTAAAGCTAAATTCGTATTATTCCCGATGCTATGAGCACTTAAGTGAGCGCCCGTCGGTTCGGCCCCGTAGCGTTTACGATACGATGCTTTATTTCAAACGCGTTTTTCTCGAAACGAGTTCTTTTCAACTGGTAGGCATTCTAGCTTAAAAAGGTATCGACCAATCGTTCTAAAATTTTTCGGGATTTTTTCTTTATTCAATTCTAATTCATATGAACCTAATTTTGGGTTTGTATTATTATTTAAAATATGGATTTTTTAGCAAAATGGATGAAAAAATATGGTGTAAAAAAACTACTTTGTGTTCAAGCGCCTCAAAAGCAAGCAATTTTCAATACTTTCTTACCACAATTAGGTTCATATTCTTAGGAAATATGTTGTTAATAAAAAAAAATTGATGTTGATTTCAGAGAAAAACATCAGGAATTCCCACCAGGAAGGCACTCCAAAATGTTGGCCTCCTAAACCGGTTTCCCCCTTAACTTAGCTTTAAAGTGTGGCCCTCCGCCTGAAAACTGGAAGTAATATTTCCTATTGCCATTGCTTTCTTAAAGTGTGACCCGACAATTCCAGCATCGACATGGCCGTCTGCCATTTTGGACCCATTAGTAAACCACACTTGTGCGTCTTGCTTTAACCCCATCTTGTCACAGACTGTCAGGCACGGAAAGTTCAGGATTGAACCCAAAATTCTTACATGCTCTGTAAGATTGGCTTCTTTAAGATGAAATAGATTAGGAAGTCTTAGGACTGCACTAGCTGCCGACTGGCCACACAGTGGAGTTTCAAAATTTTCAATCGAACGTAAAAAAATGCGGTAAGTAGTTTCATGGCACAGGAAATTTTAAAAATAAAGTGAAAGTTTGAAGTCGCTTAAATTTTTGACAGAATTTTTTCTGACGTTGTTTCGCATTTTCTCCGTGCAAAACGAATATATGGAGAAAATGCAAAATATCGCTGGCAAAAAAAAAAAATTGTCAAAATCAACGCGAGTTTTGAACGCCTTGAAATTAGCACTTTGTTAGATCTAAATACAATATACTACAGGTATAATCCTGCTTACTCGAATTTTTTCTAAGAAAACAAATTTTAAAGTTTCGAAGGAAATTTTTTGAATTTCTTTTTAATTTTAACAAAGTTTGCATCGTTTTTATAGTAGTATGAGCTGTATTTCTATAAAAAATTACTAAAATTAAATAAGAAGTCAAATAAGCATCCAAAACTTGTCCATAATTTCCTGTGCCATAGTTATGAAACGCACTGTAATACATGGGGCGGCATAAAAACAACAATAAAAATGCAACCAGTTACAATGAAAAGTAAACGAAAAATATGAAAAATGCCTGGCCAAATACAATTGATTACACATCCGCTTGTCACGGCTTCTGAGTATATGTGTGCATGTATTAGGGCAAAAATATATGGTCGAATGCATGAACTATACGAGTATGTGTGTATGTACACAAATATACAAGTACACCTAATTCTAAAGGATATCAGCTGGCTTTCGTTTTTCTGTTTTTATTTTTCGTTTTTGTAAGATTAAGCGGCGGGTAAGCCTTTTGTTGGCAGCAACTAATGCCAAATACTTATGCACTTTAGCTGTGGTACGTGACTAAGCATTGTATGGCTGTTTTTTTTTTTTTTTTTGGTTTTTGTTTTTTCCTTTGTTCCATTGTCTCATGTGTTGGTATGGATTACTAAGTGGCTGTCTCGTCGTTTGATAATACCAAGCGCTTTATGGCAATTCAAGGCAATGCCATTTATTGTTCTAGTCTGAGAGCCGGTGCTCGTCGTACTACTGAATACCAATGAAATTGAGGGGGCCTTGGTTGTATGGCAGGGTCACCAAAGCACCAATTGCGCGTAAAGAGCTGGAAATTAAAATTTCAATGATTTATTTATTTCACAATATTTGACGGGAGTAAAAATATTCAATAGCTGGTTGTGGCGAGGGCACAGAAGGGACGTAGAAAAATATTTGGAAATCTCTTTGTATGCTTTTATTGATTTTCATTCTAATAAATGGAAAAAAACGCAAATCAAATATTCGTTGGGGAAATCAAGCGTTTACTTGAATACCTTAGAGACTAAATTCTATTCTTCAAAGCGGGTGTGACTTTTTCAGTTAAAACAATAGGAAAGTTTGCCTAGAATTTCATTCGCACTTTCTTCCGTTAACCGTTTCACGGCGTGGGTAGAAGCCTTAACAATACAAATGTAAATTGCGGAAGCATACAAATACATAAATACATAGATATATATGTATATGTATATCAATAAATATGTGAATTGAATTGTGGGTATGCATAGGGAATGCAGGCTTAGCCTAACGAGATTGGCAATCGCAAACAAAGGAAAGCAGGATAAAAGCTGCCAAAGTGCGGTAAAGTCAAGGTTGCTTAGAAGTAATGGCAAGGGCTGCGAGGTACAGTGTTGCGATTGCGCTCAAAATAGAAAAAAGTTCAGGCTCGAATTTAAAAGAAAAGAGTATAGGCGACTCCTCAAATTTACTTATTTTAAAATTATACAACAATTGTCTGATAATTACTTGCATTTTGGAGTCTTCGAAGTGAAGGATTTAGAAACAGCGAAATCTACTGAAAATAAAAATATATATTTCTGATTGAACTCAAGCTGATCTAATTGGCTTGTTTAGCTCTCAGTGGTAAAATATATTATAACTTTTATGAAAGTATGCAGTATTTCCCAAGGGAAACTTAGCTGTGTCGTTATTTAACCCGGGGTTTGTCGCTAGGCAAATATAAACACAAACGGTCGCAACCGGGTAAAAATTACCACATAATAAAGGGTGGTTAAGTTTCAAGGGCCGGTGCTGACTTTGAAAAAAATACAATTTTTTTAAGAAATTATTATCATTTCTCCTTATTATGATAATATTGGTATAGCTCAATTACGCATGGAGGAAAATATTGACCAACTGGCCGCCGCGGCCTCGGCGGCACACCTCCATCCGATGGTCCAAATTTTCGATGACGCTGAGGCATAATTGAGGATCTATGCCGTTAATGTGCCGAATTATCTCATCCTTTAGCTCTTGAATTATTGCTGGCTTATCGACGTACACCTTTTTTTTTCAAATAACCCCAAAGAAATAAGTCCAACGGTGTCAATTCACATGCTCTTGGCGGCCAATTGACATCGCCGCGACGTGAGATTATTCAGCCATCAAATTTTTCGCGTAAAAGAGCCATTGTTTCGTCAGCTGTGTGACAAGTGGCAACATCCTGTTCAAACCACATATCGTCCACATCCATATCTTCCAATTCGGGTTGTAAAAACTTCGTTATCATCTCACGATAGCGAACACTATTCACAGTAACTGCCTGACCGGCCTCATTTTGGAAAAAATACGGTCCAATGATGTCGCCGGCCCATAAACCGCACCAAACAGTCACTCTTTGTGGGCGAATTAGTTTTTTGGCAATCACTCTTCAATTATCATTCGCCCAAATGCGGCAATTCTGCTTATTGACGAATCCACTGAAGTGAAAATGTGCCTCATCACTAAAAATGATTTTCTTTGATATGCATTTTGATTTGAACGCCCGTTTTCCTAATAAGCCTGAATAACTTTAACGCGTTGCTCGATTATATATCTTTCTATGGTTCAAATTGAGTTAGTCTGAGATTGAAAAATGTCAAATGAAATGCAGAAAAAACTTGACGTTTAGGTGTGGTTCACATTCAACACCGACCCTTGAAATGGTGTACCCTTTTATAGGTGTACATATATTAATTTAATTAAATATTTATTTTACGTAGGGATCGCGTCTTTTATTTCTACGCAGAAAGGTACTTGAAGCGGGTGGGCACGATATATTGTACGAAAAAAGTTAGAAGTGGTTTTATTACCTCTGTGGTATTTTTTATCCATTAGCGACGAACGTCGGGTCTAGAATTTCGAAAAAATCTATTTTTTTCATGTTATGATAATACTTTCAAAAATATACTTGCAAATTTTTATATTGATATAGTTTACACGTTACAGTCCTTTAAAACGAGACCGGTTTAGAGTACGACGCCCAGATATAAGCGCGTTAACCGTGTTTTTCTCGAAACAATTTTTTCCAAGTTGGCGTTGGTAGTTTCTCAAAAAGTGCTGAACCGATTGATTTGAATTTTTAATTTGTTATTGAGTAGACTTGTGACTCTAGCGAGTAGCAGAGTTATAATTTTGTAATCAATTTTTCTATTTTTTTTAAGAGCGATAACGTGAAAAAAGTCCCCTTTTTTGTATGTCTGCTATCCACCATAGCGACATATCTCCTGATGAATAATCGACCGAATTTTTTTTTCCGACATACTTGAGAAGCCCAATCAGTTACGCCACTGGCATATGTTACATCAAGGGAAGCAATTTTTTTCATTATTGTCATTGAAAAGAAAAATATATATATATTTTTTGTCACACGTAAGTAGTAAGCGCTGGCTGCCAGGGCCTTCGGCTTATGATAATATAAACTTAAGTATCTATATACTATACATACATACTAATATACTAACTTGTTTTTTTGGGTGAGGTTAAAGGTGGAGAGGAAGGACAGTTATTTATAATTGTAACTCTTGTAAAAATAAATAATAAATAAATATATATTTTTTGTAAATAAAAAATTCATCTAATGAATAAAAAAGTTTTCAATAGATACCGATTGTTTTTCTTCAATTTTCAACGCCTTCAATTTTCACGTTTCTAGACTGGAAAGGTGCCTTAAAAGACCGAAAAACAACAGTTGTAGAGTTTCGTTAAAGAAATACCAAATTGTCCGCAATTGTGCCGCAAATTTTTGTATGCAGTTAAGCAAAATATATTCTGTAATTGTGAAGTCCCAAATGAAGAGCAGATAAAGAGCACGTGAGGTGCATGGTAGCGGATAGAATGCAGAAGGGATTACCTGAGATGAATGTGACACGCGGAAGAAGCGAAGGAAGACCCAAAGTACAAAGGACAGCCAAAGTAGCAATGGGCCTTCTGGCCAATCTAACAAGAAGTCAGAAACTGGGAGCAGAGAGCGCTTGAACGTGAAGAAAGGAGAAAAGCCGTTGGGCAGACCGAGGTTCATAAGGAGCTGCAGTGGCATTTGATGATGATTTTTTTATTCCATTAGGTTGCAACTCGTTGACAATAAATAAAGTATATATACATGTATATATATCCTTCAACAATTCCAGCTAACTTTCTCACTCCATACATACGTCTCCGGATAGGACACACAATAGCTACGCATGCTCTCCTCCTTGGTAGCATAAGAACCATTAACTGTCCATTTTGCAACGACACAGCAACTGTCCTCCACCTATTAGAATTTTGCCCAATGCTTCGAGATAAAAGAGAATGTTACTCTAATACGGATCCTATTTCCCTCCTTTCCAGCCCAACTGAGGAAAACATAAAAACCATATATCACTTTCTAAAAGATTGCGACCTATTGAGAAGAATTTAACACAAATCATTCCTTCAACGGTCAGCTGATAGCCTCTGATGCTAGCGCTACATGTGTTTTAGGTTGTACATATGTAAATTTACATTGTATAAGCTTATATAAATAAATAAATAAATAAAGTAACAAATAACTTTTCTTGGTTTTCGTATACTAATACAATTAAGATGATGATACGTTGCACCAGACATGCAAAGCAGTTGATTAGTGGATGAGGTGGTGCGGCTTACTGCGTTTCAACCTTTCAAACCTTTTGTATTGGTCGCTGAGGGCAGAAGCTTTCCTGTTGACATGATCAGATAGGCTATTCATATGAGATAGGGAATTTTTTCTAATTATGACGGCAACTGGTTCCATGCTGAGATCGCGTGCAAGATCGGCAATGCGCACATACCAGGGCACGTTAATTGTGTGTCGCAAGATTTTATTCTGGAACCTTTGGATTTGAAATATGTTGCTGGGGCTTGAGTAACTCTACACTTGGATCCCATACGTTCAAACTTGTTTAAGCATTTGCCTGTAGAGAAGTATTTAATTGCAAATGGATAAAGCGGATCGATTATCCATAAGCCCATCAATCTTCTCCATTATATCAAGAGCGCTGTCTGGCTGTAGATATCTTCCTGTTGGAGGTCTCATAATGGTATCAAAACGCTTTAGTGATACTCGGACCACTCGTGCAGTTGATGCATGGCCGTCATCTGTCTGTTAGTTGGCTAAATGAGAGTATAGTTTACAAGCGCGCGAAAATCACTAATGGACGTGGAACGTGTGATTGCATTATATTTGGCTGAAAAAGCAGAACCAACGATTGTTCGTGTGCTCGAGCACCTAAAAGTAAATAAAGTGTTTCCTTATCGCACCATTACTCGTTACCATGATACCGGTAGCATCGTGAAACGTCATGGAGGGGGCCATCAAAAGATTGCAACGTCACGAGAAATGGTTCATAAAGTGAAGTAGCGACTTGAGCGAAATCCCCGACCACCGACCAAGTGCCAATCAAATGGCGAAAGAACTGAAAATATCTGACTGTTGTATCCGCCGCACAATGAAAAATGAGCCTTACAAGATCCAAAGGCGCATAACCTCACACCAAAGCAGCAACAAGTCAGACTTGAGAGAGCGAAAGAGTTGATTTGCTTGGCTGAAAGTGGTCAATTTCCGAACACTGAGCTTTCTGACGAAACAAGTTTTCAAATTGAGCATTTCGTAAACTCCCAAGCCGATTCCGAACGGCAAATAGTTTTGATGAGCAGTTTTTATGCCAGAACTACAGTCGGATGTGTGTCATTGCCTGCCCAGTAGCGACCGCTATTGGAAAAAACTTTTTCTTTTATTTGATGTTCATGCAAGGGGGACTAGAACCTCCGTACTCTCAAATGGTAGTCACGCACCAACGCATTCGACTTCTGCGGCTGAAAGAAAGAAAAACTTCAATAAGCCATTCAAGTCACTACAAATTAAAACTCCTAACGTAGCTTTGGGGAGATATTTTCACTTCATTTTTATTTCCTGGAAAACTTATCCATTTCCGTATCAAACTTTGTTTTGCAAATATCAGCTAACCTCCATTCTGTTGATCCGTTTGTTAAAATAATTAAACATTTTAAAATTCATTTGAGCCCAATTTTTGAAAAAAAGTGTATTTTTCTATACTAGTTTTATTAAAAAAAAAGAACTTCATTTTTATATGTTTTTCATATCCCTCCAGCCCACGTAAATCTTAATATTTTTCAAAAATATTTTGTTGAAAATCTTAAAATACAATGAATTTTATAGCTCAGCTGTGAAAACGTACTTTTTTTCTTATGAGTAGTGGCGCACCCTAATGTATGCACATACAGCATCCCGTGTGAGCAAGTCTCTTAATTTGTGAAATACGCCACAACAACCGAGCAGCATATCAAATATTGGCAACAAAAAAATCAGTCAGCTGCACTTCCTATAAATCACCCAGGTGTATGATCGTATGCTCGTACGTAGGTATATACGAGGATGGATTGATAAGTCTTTAGAATTGCGACATCTATAGGTTATTAATTTACTTAATTATTGTGATCGTTAAAAGTGAACTGTCAAAAGCGAGCTGTCAAAATTTCATAACATATGGTCAAACGGTACTTTTTTGAGAATTATTTTTGCAAAACACTATTGAATTTTTATTAGAAATGGAAAAAAGTGAACTTCGTGCTGTTATAAAGTACTTTCATTTGAAAGGTTTAAACCAGAAAAAAATTATTGAGGAGTTGCAGACAGTATTAGGGAAAATGCACCCTCAAATGCAACAGTTTATAATTGGGTAAACGAGTTTAAACGTGGTCGGATAAGCACCAAAGATAAGCCATGCTCTGGGAGGCCAAAAGAGGTAACGACTCCAGAAACGGTGGAAAAAGTGTACAAAATTGTCACACAAGATCGAAGAATTAAATTGAGGGAGATTGCTGACAGTGTCAACATTAGTTATGAACGTGTGCATAACATAATACATGATGAATTGGGTATGAAAAAGCTTTCAGCAAGATGTGTGCCGCGTTTGCTAACTCCTCTGCAAAAAATGAACCAAATGTCGACTTCAAAAGTTGGTTTAGACATGTTTAACAGAAATCCAGCGGAATTTTTGCGTCGTTGCATAACGATGGATCACACGTAGATCCACCACTATACACCAGAGTCTAAAGAACAGTCCAAACAATGGGTGGAACGTGCCTCAAGTGCTCCAAAGAAGGCAAAGGTCGTTGCATCAGCTGGTAAGGTTATGGCATCTATTTTTTGGGATGCACAAGGTATAATTTTCGTAGATTATCTTGAAAAGGGTAAAACCATCACAGTTGAATATTATTCATCTTTGTTGGATACATTGGACCAAAATATTAAGCAAAAACGGCAACATTTGAAGAAGAAGAAAATCCTCTTTCATCATGATAACGCTGCTTCACATTCATCTCGGAAAACGCAGGAAAAAATACATGAGTTAGGCTATGAATTGCTCCCTCATTTGCCATATTCGCCAGATTTAGCTCCCAGTGACTTTTTCCTTTTTCCAAATATGAAAAAATGGCTCGGCGGAAAAAGATTTGTGTCAAATAGTGAAGTTAGAGCTGAAACAAATGTTTATTTTGAAGGTTTTGAAAAAACTTATTTTAGAGAAAGAATAAATATGTTAGAAAAGCGTTGGAAAAAATGTATTGACTTAACCCATTAATGCTCTCACACAAAACGGGTTAAGATAGGTGACTGAAATTTTCACCAAGTATTTGTGTGGATGTTAAACGGTTAATTTCCATTTTTCAAAAAAATATCTCAAAAGATGTGGGCGTGGCAAAGCGTATGATATATCATACATAAGCGTATTCGGAGAGCTACTTCTATGAAAATAAAACTTCAATATATACATTGGTTTTGAATTCAAATCAACATTTTATTTATAAAGTGACATATTATACATCTATACATTTTTAAATTTCTTAGTTATTTGATAAGTCAGTTACATGATATTTGTAAAAACAATTATTTGGGTGCAATCCGAAACTACCTTTCATGCATATAAGTTTCGTAGACTTGCCACAAAATTTACGTCGGCTTTGAATTCTTGAGTTATTTACGTAGTGCTTGACTCCATCGTATCTATTTTCGTTTTCTCGTTTCCTCTCTCGTGCTGAAACTGGACGAAGTTCTACTGGTTTTGAAAGAATGCTTACCAAAATAAGGCTCCATCGATTCGTCTACAGAAAATGAAGTTCGAAATGGGTTTCCAAGCTCTTTAAATTTTGTATTTAAATGATCCAGAATAGGCTGTGCTTTCAATGCTTTATTATTGACTACAATTTGTGTATTATTATGGAAATGAAGGTACCGATGTATTTTTTTGAATTTATTCCGCGCCATTGAACCTGCCACTAAATGGTTGTACACATCACTTTCTGTCCCCCAGTACATCCGAATAGCTGGTACCTAAAAATGCAACTAAGAAATTTATCAGGTAATCAAGTGAAATTATGGTTGAGAATAGTCACTTTGTTGTACCCACCCCATATGTGTACAATTCCTCAAGATTTAGGGTCACCGCTTCTTATCCTTTGTTTACAGCGTATTTAGTAGTCTGTACTTGTATATATTTCATAAAATCGTCATCAAAAATTAGTTTAAAAAGATGTAATGGATTTAAATCGTTATTCAAAATATCTGCTATAATATCCGAAGTGTGAACGCGTATTTTGTGTTTGTACCTTCTCTTGTTTTTAGTTCTATTTTGGGCCACTTTCGACTAATTGTGGGTTTTTTCTTTTTCTTTTTCCTTTGAGTGCAAGTCACTGACCGCGAGGTTTTTGAATTGATCACATCATTAAAATAACTGTTCATTATCCACTTCTGAATTGGCAATTTTTATCGCGCATGGCCTTTTTAGAACCCCACGGCCCAAGTCGCCCAGTATACCTTCATCGTTCTCATCTGCATCATCTCAATCGGAAAACTCTTGTTCTTAGGGTGGAAATAAATTCACATCGATGGAATTGGCATTTCTGATGTCGTCTTTAATAACTGCATTATCGTCCTCATTCAGATCTTCGAGCCATCCAATTATCTCCTCAGTTGTTGCTTGTCTATAAAAAGGTGTTATATATGAATGCCCGTAAAGCCAAACTGGGGTAGGGTTTACGTATGATAAAACATACGCAATGATTTACAAAAAGCTAAAACACATTTCGGGGCGAATTTTTCACTGCATTTTATATGTATGCTTCATGGTTTCAACTTTGAGCTAATGCACGTATTTATGTATATAATACTATTGCTTGGTTTTTTTTAAGATATAAAACTCACCTGCGTGGCATTATTCACTTTTCCGAAAAACACTACATGAATTGGCGAAAAATGTAAATAAAAGAGCTTTAAATGATAACTAAAAAGCTTTTCTTTTCAAATTACTCTTTTATCTCACTCGCCCTGTAAATATAAAAAGCTTTTATATAATATTGAGTTTTTGGTGAATTTTTGAAAAAAGCTCTTTTTGCGTATGATATATCATACTTTGTCATTAATGGGTTAAAAGGAGATTATGTTGAAAAATAAATCAAATTTTTGTTAAATAACCAATGTATAGTTTTTCATTCTAAAGACTTATCAATCCACCCTCGTATGTATGTACATTCGTGCTTGTTCCTGCATTCATGAATTCTTTTTTCTTGCTTTCTTTTATTTTTGCCTGCAAGTGCTGCCTTTATTTTCGTCACTGTTCTCTGTTTTTCCCCATGAAAAATGTATTTGCAAAAGCAGAAAGAATAAAGTAATAAATATGTACATATTACGCATGCATGTGTGATCTCCACAATAGTATTCCATGTAAAGCGGTATCCATTTAACCCTTTAGGCCGTTTAACTATTTGAAAGCTCTTTGATTGCTAGGCTGTGAAAATCAAACAAGCGCCTCTATACCTATAAGTCTGCATGTATGTGTGTGCTTTTGTATTTACTTCCACCAACCTTTTCGCTACAGATTTTTTCTCCGTACGTGTTATTTCTCCACCAACCCGATTGCATTCATTATTTCGCATTCCTTCGTCATTTTGCCCACTACATATTGCGCCTATTTGTATGCTTTCATTTTTATTTGCTTTTCAGCATTCTTCTCATATTGCAAACAACTTCTGTTTATAGGAAGGAAACACATTTTGCTGCTTCCGTATTTTCACTCAACGTTAGATCTCTTTTGTGTACTTTTGTTTATTTTTTATTTTGCTGGACGTTTTGTTTTTTTGGTTTTTGGTTTTTGTTCACACAATTTTTAAACGCTCAATAATTGGTCGTTTGTTTGAACGTATTTAAGCCACACTCGAAATGCCTGCAGAATTTGAACGATGAGAATTGGAGTTGAAAAGGAAATAGGTATGTAGAAGAAATGCCCATACAAAGTTGAAATAACGTGAGCATACTTTGCGGTGTCAGAAGCAATGCCTTCGAAAATTGTTAGATAAGAGCTTGTTTTCTTAAGCAGACGAGTGTTATTTTAGGAGACGAGATTAGGCGGTAACTGGTTTTAAAGGAATTTGCTTTCTGACACGAATTTTACTTTTGGAGAAAGGGAGCTTTTCTTTGTTTTTTTGTTTTGGTTTTTGTTTTTGGCAGGTGACTTCTTGATCGAATTTTCAAGTCTGTTTTAAGTTTCTCATTCCATTGAAATATTTCAAATGGTATGATGCTTAGAAAGAGGAGAGCATTGGAATGGTTTGGTTAAGTTTTGATTGGAGTAGAAAGATTCGATCTTAAATGGGAGTGGGCTTGAGGAACATACTGTCGGTTGAATTAGGTTAGGCTGGGCTAGGTTACGGTGATTGCCCCACTCCATAAGGATGAAGAAAGGGCCACTTAGGCGTGAAGTTCCATGATGTTTTTGCTTTTTTTCATTCATTTTTTGTAGGCACTAGTCTGTCAGTACGGCACTCAGACAAAATTATGTCCACCCGGATTCCCTTTTAATTTTCGACTTCCGAAGAAATCTGGGTAGATCTTGTGGTGCCAAGAAGCCAAGGAGGTCGCTTCTTAGCACATCAGGGCCAAAGACCTCAAGCCTGATTCGAGCGAAGGCGGGGCAGATGCACAGAAAGTGGTCCGCCGTCTCATCCTCCTCTTCAGAAGCTGGGCGGAGTTTACTGTATGAGATGCCTACCTATTCCATGTGCTTCGCCTACAGAAAAGTGGCCCGTAACCTGCCCAATCAGCTGCCTACAGTCCCTTCTGATCAATGATAGGGGATCTGCAATAGTCGGTCGGAGATGGCAGATAACATTAGTTTTGTCCTGCTGCAGCCTCTCTCAGCCTTCCAAGCTCGCTTGTGGGTTAGAGTAACCCGTTTGCTAACGGTGGCTTTGATGGCTGCAGAAGGGAGAGGCACTACGGGTCCCAAGCCAAAGGAGTTGACCTCAGAGCCCGTCCCAAGGAGTCAGAGATCTCGTTACCACCCATACCCAAGTGTCCCGTAACTCATGTTAGCATCAGGCTATTATGCCTACTGACATAGTTCGACCTTGATTTCCAGTACTCAACTACCCTTGAAGTGGTTGGAGGGCTGTCTAAGACCATGAGCGCAGCTTTGCTGTCGCTGCAGACACATACAGAACTATTTCTCCATCTGTTTTCCCAATTCACTGCTTCTTGAGCAGTATACACCTCCGCTTGACACACAGTGAAGTTACATCGAGTGGATATAAATCGAGTTTAATTGAAGGAGCATGGTTGCAGAGATCATTTAGAACAGGAAAAAGGAAAAGTGCAGTGGTATTAAGAAAGATCCAAAAAAGTTAGCCTCAGGCAACACAGCGTTCGGTCTATATGAAGATAGACTTATTAAATGGCTGCCTGAAATGTCTTCTTAAAAAGTTAAGAAACTTCAACACAGTATTTACTTAATTGCTTCCTTTCGTGGACATGTGGGATATGAAGGAAACGAAATGGCTGATCATTTAGCTAAAAAGTGGCAAGCATGCCTGTAATTGGTCCTAAGCCCTTCTGTGGACTTACAGAAGGCCACATAAGTGAATTTCTCAGAATGCGGGAGGAGAAGAATTTCGTTGGACACTGGCGACAAGCGAAACAATTCCTAACGCCGGATGGGGGAGTTCCCAATAAGCTACTTTCGCTCTGCAGAGCAGAGTTAAGACTTTCAACTTGTTACTTTACGGGCCACTGAAGCCTGAGATATCACTTAAAAAAAAATTGGTCTGTTTAAAATACAATGTGGAATGGACACTGAAAAGTCAAAACACAATATTTGGGAATGCACTGCACTTAGCAGAAAAAAGCTACAACACCTTTGTGGTACTTCCGTGCATCTATATAAATTGAGAATGTGGAAAATCTCCTAAAAAGCCTTAATACATAGTGTACCTCCCCACCAGGCACAATCGATCTCTTTTAGTCGTAGTACGCAGCGTGTTCTAAAATTTTGTTGTAGGCAGGCAGGCATTACGCTCCCCACAATTTTAGGCTCTTGTTCTTCTTCTTCTTAATTACGGTAACAGCTTACGCGATTTTGGCCGAGTCTAACAAAGCACGCTAGTCGTTTCTTTCTCGTGCTAACTGGCGCCAGTTGGACACGCCAAGTGAAGCCAAGTTCTTCTTCACCTGATCTTTCCAACGCAGAGGAGGCCGTCCTCTTCCTCTGCTACCACCAGCTGGTACCGCATCGAATACTTTCAGAGCCAGAGCGTTTGTAGCCATTCGGAAGATATGACCCAGCCAGTGTAGCCGTTGGATCTTTATTCGCTGCGCTATGTCTATGTCGCCGTAAAGCTCATACAGCTCACCGCTCTATCGTTTGCGATATTCGCCGTCCCCAACTTGCAAAGATCCAAAAATCTTGCGCAAAATCTTTCTCTCGAATACTCCAAGCTTTACTGCATCGGATGCTGTCATCGTTCACGCTTCTGCGCCATACGTTAATAGGGGCATGATGAGAGTCTTGTAGAGTGTTAGGTTTGTTCGTTGAGAGAGCACTTTACTACTCATTTGCCTGCTTAGGCCAAAGTAGCGCTTGTTGGCAAGTGAGATTCTACTGATGCTAGTTCCTAAATAAATGAAGTCTTTCACAACTTCGAAATCATAACTGTCACCAGTAACGTGGGTGCCGATACGCGAGTGCGCCGACTGTTTGTTTGATGACAGGAGATACTTCGTTTTGTCCTCGTTCACCACCAGACCCATCCGCTTTGTCTTAGGCTCCTGTTCTATTGTATAATTCTCGGCGAACGCTTATTCATATACAATCTCTAGAAAAGAAAAGGGCAGTCCTTTCACTTTCGTTCATTTTCAGTGCTGTTAAAGACATCGTCAACCGTGCAGTTCTACTTGAGCGGATAAGTTTTAATGTACCACAAAGAAGTCTTTGCAATGTTTACCCTTTTTTTGCGGAAAAGTTTAAGACTAAATTTGCTTTTTGCGCGCACCTCGAAACCGTAATTCATTATCCACTTCCGGTCTGCTTGATTCCGCTTTACTTACACACTTTAAACTTACTTGCTTAATTTGCTGTATTTGTATTGCTTGCTAATATCATCTTTTAATTTGCCAATTTGGCTTGTTTAACTTTACATTTTTGCGTAGTCTGTAAGATAATTTCTGGTGTAGACTATTAAAATAAAATAAAATAAAAATGAGATAAAAATGAAATACAAATAAAAAATACACTCAAATGAAATATTTTGCTTTACCCGCCGTACTTTCCAGACGTTTATTCTTCTGACTATCATTTGCTTCGATGGATGCTTCCCAAAACACCTATTACTTTTTGAGCTAATTATGACGCCTTAAAATTTTTAGGTTGCGCTGAACCTTTTTTGGATGCAGACTCATCTCAACAGTAACGCGTTGGGCATAGCTGTGAGTTTTTGAATCTGTGAGTGGGAAATCAGTTTCCAATCTGTTTAAGATTTTTCACTCGCATATACAAAAACTCACTTCTATACTCAACGCGGTACTAATTCTGAAGAAGTGTGTGTTTTTTAGAGATTTATTATTTTAGAGATTTATTTCTTCTTCAAATATTCAACTTTGATAGAAAATTGTTCAACTATTGCAATAAAATCTGAGAGCATAGCCTTATTAGGCCGTTGCGCTGATCGTCTTCAATTGACTTGCTACCTTCCATTTTAACTAATGCCTTCTTCTCTGATTGTACTTGTATATGTTGAAATGACTGCTGGTATTTTTTTTTTTTTTTGGTTTTTTGTCGGGACAGACTAGGAAGTACAGTACTCAGACACAATTAAATCCATTTTACTGCACTCGGACTCCTTTTTTTATTTTCTTTAAATCTACTCGACCTCCGAGGAAATCTGAGTAGTTCTTGTGGTGCCCAGGAGCCACGGTGGTCCCTGCTGATATAATGATGCGGTTAATTGGAAACTGGAACATCTCAACAAAAATCGGACTGTTATATGGCATAATATTAATATCATTGATAAATCTTGTCCTCGGTTCAAGAAAAAAGATAGACTTACGATGAAACGCAACAAAATGCAAGCCAAATGGGGAAGGTTGAATATTAATGTATCGTGCTCGTAATTAGGCAACCACTGATATTAGTTAGGCAAAAAGGGGTATTATCATAGTCATAATTTTTCACTTCACTGGTAGCTCGTACGCACACTGCATTCAATTTTAATAATAAATATAAATAATACTAAAGGTAAATAATAATACCTTATATATCGGTTCAACAGCCCTCAAAACTGCTGATAAGACTTAGGGTTTTTTATAAATAATTCGTTTAGGTGCTCTATTAATGAACGAAACATCAATTTTTGGATACGAAATAGAGTCAAGTTTGCTATTCACAAGCCCAGAGTAGGTTATTTGTGGTGCAATAAGCTGAGCAGCTAACTTTTGACTTGCCTCTAAAGGCTTAGATGATGCTGACATTCTCAATCTACACAAAGCGCTCACAACTTTTTTTATATGGTCCGAACTGATCTACATAGAAATAACAACGAAGTCCATATTCACGGCCGCAGCAGGTCAACTACGATAGAGGTATGTTTCTAGTAAAAAGTTCGCATGACGCTTGAAGTTAAATGATTTAAGCTCTGGCACACTTAAGGTGATGGGAATCCCCGCCAATCAATTTCCAAACTCATTGCGGTGTTCACTGGTCACTGGGTGATCGGTACTCATGCGGAGAAGTTTGGAATTCCGTACAACCCCTATTGCAGAAGCTGTGGGGATCCTGCAGAGAAAGAGACTGTTGAGCAAATGGCTCTGGCGGCTAGGCGCTTGAGATTCCTTAGCGTGCCCTTTGGGGTTGGCTTAAAGAACATCAACAACACTGAATGGCTGTAGACGGTTTCTCTTCCCTAAATTTTTTTTCGCAGGTAGTGGCCCACATTCTGGTATCAAAACGGATGATAAGTGCTACTTGAAGTGTACCTGGGGTACTCTTGCCATCTAACCTACCTACCTACCTAAGCTCTGTTTTTTTGTGTTAGGTTGCCATCTCTGTGATTAACATTTCTACCAAAATTTTATCGGCATTTGTAAAAGTTACGCTGTATTGAGTAAATCTACCTCTGAACGTGTTTTCGAGCCACAACGAGTTTGTATTAAACTTTGCGTTTAAGGTTTTACTGCCTTTGAATTCATAAGTATAAAAATTTACAAATTTTGGAAAAATATTTTAGTCATGATACTCCAAAGATAAAAGCCATTTACGAGTGGCAAGAACGCTTCAGAGGTGCTAGCAAGTCTATTGAGGATCGCGCACGTAGTGGTAGCCTTCGACATCGAAATCTGATGATCAATAAAGTGAAAGGAAATTTGATCAGCAACCACAAATTAACTATCAGAGCGGTGGCAGAGGACTTGAGCTTTGCTTATGGTTTCGTTTGGGTTATTGTAGTCAATGATTTAAGCTTACGTAGTTTTGCTGCAAAGCTGGTCCTAAGGGAAATGAATGTCATGTAAAAAAAAAGGATCGCGTTGATATCGCCAAATACATGATTTCCAGAGCTGAGAGCCCTGAATGAACCAAGACTAAAAAAGCCACGTCGGGTTTAGTAAAAAACAAAGTGATGCTCACGATTTTTGTGGACTACAACGGAAATGTACACCACAAATTCTTGCCAGAAGGTCAGACAGTTATGACTTGAGAGTTATAACACGTATATGTGAAGCAATTTGCCAAAAGAAGACGAAATGATTACAATCCAACAGCCATCGAATTCACCTGATATGGCAGCTTTAAATTTTTTTATGTTTGATAGAGTCAAAAAACCACTGCGGGGAATGCGTTTCAACAGCCGAAAGGAAGTAATGGAACAATCGAAGATGGCTCTGTTGGCTATACCGAAAATAGAGCTCAAGAAATGTTTCCAGAGTTGGACCAATTGGAGTTAGCTAGTATAAATGCGCTACAGTAGATGACGAGTACTTTTAAGATGATAATATCACTTTTGGGAAAGAAACATTTTTTTCTGATTTTTTTTAATATGTTCCCGGAATTTTTTAATATGTAGGGTTTTCCAATAACAGGCGTCACAGGTGAATGGATTGCGCTATCGAGAGATGATTAATGATTTTTT
>JAYXIM010028021.1:0-19487 GCA_037575425.1 Anastrepha fraterculus
ATAGGGTGAACGATATGAAGTGTTACCTATTCAAAACACCATAACTTTTTGACGTGATAACGTCTTATAATTCGATTTAACAGGCTGCACGCACGAAAAAATGTGTCGTTACCTTGCTCATTACTGTTCATATGTAGTTACCTTGCTCATTACTGTTCATATGTAGTTACCTTGCTCATTACTGTTCATATGTAGTTACCTTGCTCATTACTGTTCATATGTAGTAACCTTGCTCATTACTGTTCATATGTAGTTACCTTGCTCATTACTGTTCATATGTAGTTACCTTGCTCATTGCCGTTACCTTGCTCATATTAGTGTTACCTTGCTCATATTAGTGTTACCTTGCTCATTGCATTGAATGAACTGCAAGCGAAAGGGCGGAACGAACGACAAAGCAAACAAAGCAAACGAACGGCAACGTTCGGTATCTTGCTCTCTCCTACTTAAGTGAGCGTATATATGTATGTATGTATATGCGCAAATGTACATATATAAATTCACGTATTTGTATTTGCATATGCCTTCTTATTAATTATTATTAATTTGAAGAATTTAAAATAAAACCAAGTTTGTTAATAATACCTGTTGTTTTAATGTTATAATTATTAATTTTTTTATTATATATGAAGGAAAAAATGTATGGTAATATTTACCATATACCTTATAAGATATGTTGTCTATACTAATATTATAAAGAGGAAAACTTTGTTTGTTTGTAATGAATAGGCTCAAAACTACTGCACCGATTTTAAAAATTCTTTCACCATTCGAAAGCTACATCATCCACGAGTAACATGGATTATATTTTATTTTGGAAATAGGGCTCGAGCTATAGGTCAAAACGTGGAGCCGGGTAACCTTCGGATGTGTATGTACAATATGGGTATCAAATGGAAGCTGTTGGTGAATGCTTTAGTCCAGAGTATTTTTCATGCTGCTCCGTGGCTAGGGTCTCGAGATAGAGACCAAAACGTGGACCCTAGAATGTGTTTGTACAATATGGATATCAAATTGAAGCTGTTGGTGAATGCTTTAGTACAGAGTATTTTTCATGTCGCTCCGTGACTGGGGTCTCGAGATATAGGTCAAAACGTGGGCCCGGGTAACCTTTGGTTGTGTATGTACAATATGGGTATCAAATGAAAGCTGTTGATAAGTGCTTTAATACGGGGTAATTTGTTATGTTATGTTATGTTATGTAATGTAATGTTATGTTATGTTATGGTATGTTATGTTATGTTATGTTATGTTATGTTATGTTATGTTATGTTATGTTATGTTATGTTATGTTATGTTATGTTATGTTATGTTATGTTATGTTATATTATGTTATGTTATGTTATATTATGTTATGTTATGTTATGTTATGTTATGTTATGTTATGTTATGTTATGTTATGTTATGTTATGTTATATTATGTTATATTATGTTATGTTATGTTATGTTATGTTATGTTATATTATATTATGTTATATTATATTATGTTATATTTATATTATATTATATTATATTATATTATATTATATTATATTATATTATATTATATTATATTATGTTATATTATATTATATTATATTATATTATATTATATTATATTATATTATATTATATTATATTATATTATGTTATATTATATTATATTATATTATATTATGTTATATTATATTATATTATATTATATTATATTATATTATATTATGTTATATTATGTTATATTATATTATATTATGTTATATTATATTATATTATATTATGTTATATTATATTATGTTATGTTATGTTATGTTATGTTATGTTATGTTATGTTATATTATGTTATGTTATGTTATGTTATGTTATGTTATGTTATGTTATGTTATGTTATGTTATGTTATGTTATGTTATGTTATGTTATGTTATGTTATGTTATGTTATGTTATGTTATGTTATGTTATGTTATGTTATGTTATGTTATGTTGTGTTGTGTTGTGTTATGTTATGTTATGTTATGTTATGTTATGTTATGTTATGTTATGTTATGTTATGTTAAAGTATATTATGTTATGTTAATGTTAACTCATTCTCTATATCCATACAAAATATCTATCAAACAAATAAAATTAAAATTTTCTTTTGAAAATGCAACCATTCAATCAGTATTTTCTTATGACGTTATCACGTTAAGCTATCGTCAGTAAACCGACTTTACAGACAACCTCTTTTTTTTGTGTGAAATTAGTTTTTATTGATTTCAAAGACAAAATTGTTCAAAAATGATTACAATTTTAACATATATTCACTTTAGCTCGATATGACTACCTTTTGCCTTGACTAAAGACTTCAAACGGTCAAAAAATGAGTTGTATGCTGCACGAATGTGATCTTGAGGTATTTTGGCCCATTCTCGTATAATCGCTTTTTTCAGCGCATCGATACTGGCGTATTTTTTAGTCCTCACCTTGCTCTCCGAAATGGACCAGATGGAATAGTCCCTCGGATTTGCGTCTGGCGAATTCGAAAGCCCTGGCGTGGACGAAATGAAGTGTGAAACATGATTTTTTAACCATTCTTGGTTCGCACGAGCTTTATGAGACGGTGCCGAGGACGTTTGGAACGTCCATGATCTACGACCGAAATATTTGCGTGTTCACGGCTCTAAAGCAGTTTCTAAAACATTTTCCCGATAATAAGTCGCATTCACTTTGACACCAGGCTCGATAAAAACGATTGGAGAGCGTCCATCAGCGATCACTGCGGCACAAACCATTACTTGCGATGGGAAATTGCTTCGAGTGGCCATACGTAGGCTCAAATTCTCGTATGAGGGTTCGGTCAAGTAAACACGATGGTTTTGAGTGCTTATGAACTGCTCAATTGGGAATTTTTTTTTTCAGAAAACACAATGTTAGGATATTCGCCACGTTCGTGCAAGCGCAACAACTCCTTTGCTTTTTCTCACCAAACTATTTTTTGCTGGGGTGAAAGATCGTGTGCTTTTTGGAACTTGTAAGCCTTGACATTGAGTTCATTTTTCAATATGCGTCGAGTGCTGTCTTGCAATATTTTCAGTTCTTTAGCCATTTTTTTTCCACTTCGACGTGGATTTCGTTCAAGTCGAGCCTTTACTTTCCGAACCATTTCTGGCTTTGTTGCGGTTCTTTTTGGTCCATCTCCATAGCGTTTTGCAATGCTACCAGTATCATTGTAACGTTTTATAGTGCGATACACAAACATTTTATTCACTTTGAGGTGACTGAGCTCACAAACAATGGCTGGTTGTGATTTTCCAGCCAAATATAACGCAATCACACTATTAAGTTTGAATTCCATCACAGAGAAAAAAATCAAAAAAACTAAGACGCAAATGCTTTTGATGGCTTATAAACAATATATTGAACTGTCATTAGAACAATTTTGACGTTGATGTCATGAGTTGTTTTACAGATACAAGCAGTGTGAAGTTGGTAACACTTCATATCGTTCACCGTGTAGAGCTTTAAAAACAACATTTTAGTATTCGTAAAAAATTTCATGTTGATAATACATTTTCATTAATGAAACCTAAGAAAATTATAATTTAAATGTCGCATAATGTAAAAATATTTTTTAACTCATTCAAACGCAATTCATTCTTCTTCTCCTTCTTCTTAACTGGCGCGATAACCGCTTACGCGATTTTGGCTGAGTTTAACAAAGTGCGCCAGTCGTTTCTTTCTCGTGCCAACCGGCGCCAATTGGACACACCAAGTCCTTCTCCACCTAATTTTTCCAACGCAGAGGAGGCCTTCCTCTTCCTCTGCTACCACCTCTTCCTCTGCTACCACCACCGCATCAAATACTTTCAAAGCCGGAGCGTTTGTATCCATTCGGACAACATGACACAGCCAACGTAGCCGCTGGATCTTTATCGTCGTCTTTGTCTTTGTCGTCGTAAGGCTCATATAAAGCTCATCGTCCATCGTCTGCGATATTCGCCGTTGCCAACGTGCAAAGGTCCAAAAATCTTACGCAGAACCTTTCTCTCAAACACTCCAAGCGTCGCACGTAGGTAGATTTTGCATAATTAGGCGGCCAAAAAGATTTTTTCAATAGAATACATTTTAAATGAAAAGAATAATTAAATATAAGTATTTTCTGTTAAAATACATTAATTTACGACATTTACTTTTATTGGTAGGTACAAACAATTTTTTTTAATGTACTTTACTAAAATGGTACAAAATTAAAGTTTTGGCTACTATCAAATAGGTCATTTATTTACAATAGGTTTACTTTAAATATAATATTGCAAGAGCTGACTTAATCTTTTAGATTTATAGGGCTTATAAAATAAAGAATAAAAACACTTAACATATTATATTACATCGCTTATTATCAAATTCAAAGTTACATAAATAATTAACACGAAAACTTATTTTAAATGAAAGATGTTTCTTCTGCTTCCGAGTCCGAGTCGTGCTGCTCACCACTATTATTTGGCTTAGCTGGAATAAGCATATTTATAGTTTCTTTTAAAAATGATTTCTCTGATTTTTTCTTAATCGATTTCATGCAGCTTAAGAGTGGGTCTGAAGTTAATAACAGTCTTTGATAGATGTCGCGATTGCACTCTTCTCTTGAAAACTTCCTAGCAAAATTTTGTCGGTACGACCGGAAATGTTTGTTGCGCGCTTCTGCTGCTTCTTCGGATAGCTGTCCTATTGGCAACAATGAATTTTCAATTATGCTGGATCCGTGTAATAAAATCTTGTGCATAGTAGGAGTCATAGGATGCCATGCATATAACTTTATATATAATTTTGCAGTTTCTAAGGCATATGCATCGTATTTGGCAGCATCAATTTTGAAGCTACTGGAAATGGCTTCTAAAATAACTTTCAATCTATATATCAGTTCATGATCTATTCCAGTAATGTCAGATGCCAAATAAGTGTTTTCGAAAAACCGCCTACTAGTATTTCCATCTAGGATTTACCAAACTACGTATTTCCTTAGTTTTCCTTCTCTCGCTTCGATCACTCGATTCAGAAAACGATGTACATGGACGACCTTGGCGATAAGATGAATCCATTGGTATTTCAAAAGTCCCTTCTAACCATGAATGATTATTTTTAAGGAATACTTCTTTAGTTTTTCCTGCTCCTGACCATCTTTGTTTCATTTGTGATTTAAAATAGGAATATTTATGCTTTAAAGCTTTTTTACAATTTTCAGAAACTTTACAACACTCGAGAAGGTAATTTTCCAAAAAATCTAATTTTTTATCCAAGGTAGGTAAGTTTTGACCTTGCATCAGGTCAAATAAATATCTTCGCGTCACTACTTTCACACTAGAGGCGCTTGATGAACCTACGACAAAGAAAAACTTACTTTAAAAATAATGTGCTAATAACATAATTTTTTTAAGGTATTTCCTTTAAGTCTTTGATTAACTAGTTTTTGTTAATAGGCGGGAGTTGGCGGCTAATTATAACTTTATATAATTGTTTAAACTATGCACAAATTATGAAATTAAAGAATATCACAGGGACGAACAGGGAAAATAGTGATAAACCCCTTTAAAATATTTAATTTACAAAAATCTAACTCAAAAAACGTGATCTTTTATAAAGATTCTAATATATACAAAACAATCTTAAAATTGGTGACTACTACATAACAAATGAAGATACATACCTGGATTATTGATATCCATCACAATCACTGTGAAAATAAATTTGCAAAAATAAATATTGACTTTGTAAAAATGTATCACGGAAAACGCCGAGAATTATATATGCACACTGTGAATGACAATTGAAATCCGACTACCTGTAATTCGGCGCGTGCGCTATTCTGAGAGCTGAAATTAATGGGGTGGGTTTCTAAGAAGTGTCAGGTAACAATGTGCATCAATAGTTTGTTCTTAAGTTGATTTATTTTTTTTAACTTTTGGCCGCCTAATTATGCAATGTCTACGTCTGTGCGTCGCTTCATCACAATTCACTCACCATCTCGAAATAAGAAATATATGACTTAGACCACTTTGATGGGCACATATGGGAAACCATTAAGAGTGCAACGCACATTTGAATTTTTAGTTTTTTAATATGAAAATATTTTTGTGATGAACTTCTACTTGCCACAAGCAGCATGCGGCTCCTTTTCGTGTTTTTCGATTATATGTTTTTGATTTTATTATTATTACTTTTATTTTTTTTTCTATTTTTATTTTTACTATTATCGTTTACTAAACCTACGTACAATAATTTAAAAGCTTAATAAAATACAAAAGAGCAGCACTTCAAGGTCATAAGATCGCCAAGGTTGAATGCCAATATAATACGAATTTTCTACTTGTAAAGCGCCACTTCTGCTTCATACATTTGTTTCTGTTACTCATCGGAAATATTTTTTATTTATTTTGAAAACGCAATACCATCATAACCAAACTGTAAATCGTGCGTGTTATCTGCAAAATAAATTGACAAAAAAAATTCAATTATTTGCACTTGAATTTCCTCAGTTTGAAATTTTCATTTTCTCGCACCTTAAGCGCAGTGCTCACTGATAGCGGCTCAACGCCCGCAATGGTTATATTTCGTGGCGCCTGCGATTGCATTAACATCAAGCGAATGGTGTTCTGATTGCGCACATCCAAGCCATACCAGTTAATATCGTAGATGCCTCTACAAAACTGATCATTCTATGGGGAAATACATACAACTACTTAGTATGTGGAATTAACTTAAACCAATTTATCGAGGCCATACTTACACAAATTTCCACACGCGTGCCCAATATACAATACATGTACAACCAAAGAAAGCATACAAATAAGTAGACATAAGCGCCAGGCCAATCCTTCAGCATGATTATGAGCAAAGTGCTCAAAATGCCCAAAGTTGTGCAGATGATGTGCGCCGAGATGGTCCAAAAGAATATCAAATTGCAATTATCATTGAATCTGGGGGGATATTAAATATAAAAAGAAGTATAGAGATTAGAAAAGTTAAGCAGGAACTTACCGTTAAGTTAATATAAAAATACTCACGCCAAATAATACTGATGCCATTCCACAATATCATCCACCATTTTGGTTATGCGTTTATCTTTTCCATTCTGTTGCATCACTTCGTGGAGATCGCTGACTTTTAATGTGAATATATCATTGAAGAAGATTGAGTGCGTTAAAAAGAGTAGCAAATATAAATCGCCAGCATACAGGCCAAAGGCTGCTATTAGCACACAAGCGAAATTAAAGGCATTGTTCACCATATAGCCATGCGATGTAGTCACATCGAATCCGGGCACTTGGCACAGCAATATGAGATGTCGCTCGCCCTTAAATATGTACAGGACAAGTGGCGTGCATAAAATTAGCAAAGACGTTAGTGAGTACACTATGCCGCAGACTATTAGTATCTTTTTCATGCTCCTATTCCATTCCAACAATTTCAGCTCGTATTTCTTGCCCATCACTTCATATTTCTCATAAATATCGAGTAGTTCCAAAGAGAGTTGCCGATATAGTTTGGGATACATTAAAGCCGAAACAAATTTCACCAATCCTTGCGTGGTACAGCTTACCGGCGAGAACACATCCAGCAACACTGTCCAATCCGTGGCAACGTATTTGCTAATCATATGCACCGAAAAAAGATAGTAAGCGACAATGAATCCCATAACAATGAATGTTTTCGAATTTATTTTAAAATCCTTGGAGACTATATCGGCGCCAATTAGTCGAGAGGAGAAACAAATAACCGAAAGTATTTTATGATAAATTTCGGAAGGACGGTGTTTCGGTTGCATTTTAGAAAAATAAAACAAAGTACAGCAGCGTTACGAATATTTGCTCCGTTTTATTATCTATGGTATTATGACACCTGCGTTTGGCAAAACTGAGACATCACTGTAAATGTGAAAAATATAGAGAAATAAAAAACATTTCAAGGTTTGCCCATGCTCCCACGCTTGTCTACACACTTCCGCGTTTTTGACACGCTAATAGAGTTATTAGCACTTCGCAATTAATCACATTGAGAATGCAATAATTGCTTGGACTAATGCACTAATCATTTGCAATTAAGAAGGATGCTAGGGTAGTTTGAAAAGTGATAAGTACGGGCCGAACTCCAGGCGCTATTTCCGTGTGTGGCTATTTTATGTGCGTGTGCGTGCTATTCTATCTGCATCTAAATGGTCTTTCGAAAGTGACGCCTCGAAGTCAGTAGTGAATAATTCCTAGAAAGTACCTTTTTTATGTCATCCTTGGCATTTGTCAAGTAAACAAATGGAACAACCCGTTAAAACTATTGAAACTTATTACGAAAATGGTTGATTTTTAAGAACAACACATCGCAAAATTCGTGATTTTTTTGGTGGAAATCATTATCATCGGTTCCTGTTTCTCTTACTGAAGCATAGGGCCTCAGTAAAACACCTCCATCTGATTCTATTTTTTGCAAGAAGCTTGATTTCGTTCCAAGTTTTTCCTGACGTTTCAACCTCCTTCTATACAGTTCTCCTCCAAGATATTTTTGGACGGCGAACCTTGCGAGCACCTTGAGGATTCCAAGCCAGTGCTTGACGATTTGCGTCGTTGCGAAGCGTATGCGCAATCCACCTCCACTTTCCCAGTTGTATTATGTGAGCTACCGGCTGGATTTTTGCATCCCTCGTATAGATCGTCGTTACTTATGTTGTTGAGCCACCATACCTTCAATATCCTGCGTAAACATCTGTTCACACAGTTTTGCATTTAGTTTTCGATCCAATTATTTCTGAGCCAGGTTTCCGATCCATACAAGAGTACTGATAGTACATTTGTCTTAAAGATCCTTATTTTTGTATGAACGCTGGGGATGCTCGACGACCAGATTCGAGCTATCTGTGCATACGCGCTATTCGCTTTATTTATTCTGGCAATAACGTCTAGTTTCGCACTATCTTCAGCGGCAAAGATACTAACCAAGTAGATAAAGGTGTCAACGTTATCAATTTGATCACCATTTAAGAGGAACGGGCGGCTGCTGGTGGTTAGAATTTTCATGGCTCTCGTTTTCTCGTGTTTTTTTTTTTGGAAATAATCGTCGTAAACAAATGAGTCGGCATACGAAATACCAGCAGAAACCAATTCCACTAATATCACCAAATTATTGGGTGTGGGAATAAATTTCCGCCCTCGTAAAAGAGGTGTCGCTGCTAATATTATTTTTGTGTTCACTCTAGTAATATACTGGTGATTTGATCATCAACTTGTAAAGAGTGGTTTTGATGCTTCCAAAGTGGCAATTTCGACGTGAGTGATAAAGATCGCGAAGGGGCACCGAAGATACTCAACTACAACAATTATTGGATGAAGACGCATGTCGAACCCTTGATGATTTGCCTGAAGAGTGAGGTGTTGACAAATCAAGAAATCAGGTAACTGAGTGCTACGTCAATTGAAGGAGACAGGATATCGAGCGACGTTTGGTGACATGTGAGATGCTTCTTGAACGGCAGAAAAGTAAAGGTTTTCTGCATCGCATCGTCACTGGCGGGGAAAAATAGATATATTATCATAAGCCTAAGCGCAGGTTGGAGCCTGCCACGTGAACCAGGTCGATGGACAGCAAAAAAAATATTGATGCTTCAAAGATTATGTTGTGCATCTGGTGGGATCAGAAGGGTGTCATCTATTATGAACTCCTTAAGCCATCTGAAACCATCAGTGGCGATCGTTACCGACTGCAGCAAATGCGTTTGAATCGAGCTCTCAAAAAAAAGTGGCCGGAATGGGACCGTAGACATGACAAACTGATTTTGCTGCATGACAACAAAAATATTCAGAGGGAAATCTTGGCACATCCGCCGTATTCTCTAGACATTGCACCTTCGGATTACCATCTGTTCCGATTAATGCAATCAGCCGAGAGAGCCAGCTTATTGGCGAGGGGTTCCCTTCTTACGAAAGCATCGAAAACTGGATCAGTGAACGGATCAAGTCAAACGAACTCGAATTTTTCGACAGAAGAATCCGTATTCTGCCTGAAAGATGGAGTAAAGTTGTAGCTTTCAATGGCACATACTTTACTTAATATCGTGTGTTATTTTGTTGTTTAAATCGTTCGTAACTTTGGCTAAGAAAGGACGGAAACTTATTCCCATACCCAATAAAAAGCCATAAATCTCCCGGCAGGGACGAGATACATAATGAAATCCTAAAATATGAGGTCTATACCTCTACCAGTGCTCGAACGCAAAGAATAGATTCGTCACGGTTGACGATCTATAATATAAAAAATACTTAAATTTTCGTTCTAAAAACTTGCTACATATTCTTAAAGGATTATATTAACATTTTTAGAAAAAATTGTTTTTCTTTCGAAATTTTACAGGTATCTGCCCCCTTAAAGGCAGAAATGGTCATGTCATTTGAAATTGGTTTTAGTAAGATAATATGTTTTAATTGAGATAGCAGTAATTAATGCTCTCATCATTATTTATTTAACTTAAATATCTCAATGGTTACCAAAATATGCAACCCCTTGGCCTCCATTTTAACTGAAAAATACAAAAAAATAAAGAAATTGGTTAATTAAATTTCAAACGAAACTTTTTATATACTAACAATTTCTGTTTCTGTATTCGCTTGGAAGTACATGAATTCTATACACTGTGCAACGCCCCTATTCATTTTTTATGAATACGACTACCTACGGTAGTTGTTTGTAGTTGTTGTTAATTAGTTGCTTTAATTTGACACATTTCCGGCAGCTGTAATAATACAACTTAACTCATATTGCGCGTATATTTTTTTCCAATTAGGTAATTATGATTTATGAATTGTTTTCGCATATGACTCCGCCACTCGCACACCATATGGAATTCGTCGGTACTTCTTGGTTCAATGAAACTGGATTGTTTTATTTTTCTTCACTCATAATGATCGAATTGAAATTAATGGCTTTTATTAGTATTTCTATGTTAATGAATTACTCGCCTGCGTAGTCAGGTTTCTTCGCTCATGCGTGGCTTTCCTCTAAGGCTTCCTAGTCGTCACGGCCGCTTGGCATCTTTTGCGATATGCTTTCAATGGGTTTAATGAGCCAGTTAGTGAACAGGTTAGCCGCCTCATTGGCAATATACGCAAAGGTGTGTATTTCTAATGGATTTTTCATTCTCTAATGTTTCGTTTTTATTATCTACCGAATGTAGAAAAGGCAGTGATAATTTGAATCGTGTGTGTTGCCTCAAATGTGGTAACTGCTGGCACTGCGTTTGTGCCACGCTTGCCTCGGCTATGGGAATTCGGCATTGACGCCCAACCAAATACCAAATAGTTGTTACATATTCCGCCGTTGGTTACGCTTGGCTTAGCGTTCGTACGATTGCCGGGCATACGATATTGGAATGGGCCGGATTTATATCAGACCAAAAACTGTCACTTAACAAACACTACCCAAAAAAGGGGGCAGGCGATTGCAGTTGTTGTTGGTGTTCTTCTGCTTTCGGCAGTCAAATCTCTCTCTCGCTATTGCAGTGTTGTTAAGCTTTGGATATAAAAACGCACTAAAATGCCCATTTAAAGAAAATAACCCAACAAATTTTTATTGAATCACTTAAAAAACTTTGTATGCGTGACAAATTGTCTTTAGAATGTGCGTTTTTTTTAATAAATGTGTTATGGTTATGTACCATTTAATTTATGATTTTTTTTGTTAAGCGAGACTATTTTGTTAAGAGAACGACTTATTTGCTATATTTGAGATTATGTAACTAGATAAGGTAATCTTTTTGTAAAAATGTCAATATGGTTTCTTTAGTATTTCCTGGTATTTTGTGGTTTCTTTAGTATGGTTTGTTTAGTATTTTCTGGTATCTTTTTGCTCATTTTTAGTATGAATACACCTCTTGATGCCCTATGTCCCACTAAGGATTGATGGCCGGAAGAAACGATTACACCTCTTTGGTTTTAATCCGCATTCAGTAAACTCAAACGCCTTTAAAAATGTGTAAAAAGGTTTTCAATCCTAAGAAGAGTTGAGAGAGGGACATTTAAAATTCTTGCATAACCTTAAAAGGAGCAAAAAATTAAATTCACACTTTCAAAATATCAAATTTTATAGGAACCAACTAATTGTTATTAGCACTAAAATCTTCTCAGAGAGGCCTTTTCTAACCTTCTTTTGTATAATAGAACAGTTTTTTTTTTTAACTCAAGTTTCGGTAGCTTTAAATTAAGAAAAACGAAACAAACACGAAACTTCAAACTTTTCGCATTTTCGGTATAAAAAAGCACTAAATTTATTGCGAAGAGCAAATGGTTGGCAATACTGCACAACTCAGAAAAACGTGACGTTACGCACATTCTATATACAAATGCAGTACAAAAACCTGATTTTGAATGAACCGGTTTAAAAAATAAATTCAATAACTGAAATAATTTAGTATCAAAAGAAAGACATTTATGAAGCCTTATTCTGGAAAATATTTCTGAAAGACGTTGCCACTTGTTTAAAGAATCAAGAATCAAGTAATAAAAGAAAAGAAATACAACATTTTGAGTATTTTAAGAACGAGGTCTTAGTTTGAGCTCTTAACTTCGAATATATTTTTGAATAGTGTTGCCACCGGTTTAAAAATTAAGTTTAACAAAATTATTGAATTTAGTTAACGTAATTCAGAATGAATATTAAATGAAAGACAATTAAAGAATACATATTTTTGAAAAGGGTTGCCACTTGTTTGAAAAATAGAGTTCTATTAAAATAAATAATTGGCGCGTACACTTCTGTTAGGTGTTTGGCCGAGCTCCTCCTCCTATTTGTGGTGTGCGTGTTGATGTTGTTCCACAAATGGAGGGACCTACAGTTTCAAGCCGACTCCGAACGGCAGATATTTTTATGAGGAGCTTTTTCATGGCAGAAATACACTCGGAGGTTTGCCATTGCCTGCCGAGGGGCGACCGCTATTAGAAAAATGTTTTTATTAATTTTGCTTTCACCGAGATTCGAACCAACGACCTCTCTGTGAATTCCGAATGGTAATCACGCACCTACCCATTCGGCTACGGCGGCCGAAATAGAGTTCTATTAGAAGTAATAAAATAAAAGAAAAATATCATTATGAGGGTCAGAGGAAAGAGGTTACAAAAATCTCAATTTCAAGTATATTTTTCAATGGTGCTGCCACTGGTTTAAAAATTGAAATAAAGAAAAGAATAATAAAAATAATTAAGTGTGGTTGCCAAACGAAAGATATTGATGAGGGCTTATTTTAGAAAATGTTTTTGAGAAATGTATGTTTAAGTATATATATGTAAAGCAAATATATTTTCGAGTGGTGCTGCCACCGGTTTAAAAATTGAAATAAATAAATGAAATAATTAATTAGAAATAATTAAAATAATTGAGTGTGGTTATCAAACAAAAGACATTGATGAGGGCTTATTTTAGAAAATATTTTTAAAAAGGGTTGCCACTTGTTTTGAAAAATCAAGTTGAATAAAAAGTAATATAATAAAGGAAATATAAAAATACGAGTGTCAAAAGAAAGAGGTTTGAAAAATCTCAATTAGAAAAATATTTTTGAATCGTGCTGCCACCGGTTTAAAAATTGAAATAAATAAATGAAATAATTAATAAGAAATAATTAAAATAATTGAGTGTGGTTATCAAACGAAAGACATTGATGAAGGTTTTATTTAGAAAATAGTTTTGAAAAGGGTTGCCACTTGTTTGAAAAATCAAGTTTAATAAAAAGTAATAAAATAAATAAAATATAACGATAAGAGTGCCAGAGGAAAGAGGTTGAAAAAATCTCAACTTCGAATATATTTTTGAGTGGAGTTGCCAACGTTTTATAATTTAAAATAAATAAATAAATAATAAAAATAATTCCGTATGGGTGTCAAATAAAAGAAATGAAATCTTATTTTAGAAAACATTTTTGGAGATGGTTGCCACCTGCTTGAAGGGGTATTTAATTCAATGTAACAAACAAGTCAATTGATATTATACTACTTTACGGGAGCCAACGATTGAATTACGAAAAATAAATATTTTGAATATATTCTTAAATAAGGTGGCCACATTTGAATAATGCATACAGATCAATTAATAATTTGTCAAATAGCCATTTCAACAGTCGACACTAGCATCAGACTTTCCAAACGTCCAGAACTCATTTACCTGAGACTTCAGTTGAAATTTCATATTTATACAATATATATTTTATATTTTATACTTTATATTTTATATTTTAAATTTTTCTATTTTAAATTTTATTTTTTATATCTGATAACTGATTTCTTATTTTTGCTTTTTTCTTTGCAGTTACAACCTTTGCTGCTTCTAGCATTAATATGTGGCGTGGCCATCGCACAAGATTATCAGGACTATCAAGAGAACACACCGCGTCCTGCACCAATAAGACTGCGTCCCAGCGCTGGTTTGGCAGATGCCCCGCGGCCCACACCTGTGCCAATTCTGAAGCAAATAAATAAGTACAGCAATTGAAAGCTCTCGATTATATTCATTTTACTACATAAATATTCTAATTTATAGGCACAATGAAGATGGTTCCTATACTTATGGCTATGAAGGCGCCGATGGCTCTTTCAAAATTGAAACCAAACTGGCAACCGGTGAGGTGAAGGGTAAATATGGTTATGTCGATGAAACAGGTAAAGTGCGCGTGGTGGAGTATGGCGCAAATCAATATGGTTTCCAGCCATCCGGTGAAGGCATCACTGTTGCACCGCCCACGTTGGTGGATGAAACGGTAAGGGAGGAGCCAGAGTACGAGGACGAGCCTGTGCGTCCGCAGAGGCCTTATGTAAGTAAATTTTGATTTATACACATTTCTTCTAAATTTGCTCAAGCGTTTTTCTTTCTGCATTTTTTTCATTCCAGCGTCCACAACGCCCACAACATTCCCGTCCTGCGCCAGCGCCCCGTCCGCAACCACAGCCACAACCTCAACCACAATATCTGCAATACGAGGAAGAGCCTGAGCAAGCACCAGAGCCACCACGTCGCATTCAATATGCTCCAGCACCGCAACATGCATCCGCCGGACCAGCGCCCCAAAGATTACAAGTGCCAGGTGCACAACGCACCACCGATGTTCTATACTCGCCGCTGCAAAATGCCCCACGCCCAGAGCCAGACTACTCACAAACACAGGTAGTCGATAAAGTTCAACCAAAGCAAATAACTTTTTTAACTCAGATTTTTATTCGTGTTTTTTTTTTTTTTGCGCATAGAACTTTGGACAAGGCCCATCTAATGTACGCATTTCTCGGCCTGTCTATGCACCCGCACCGGCTCAGCCTGCTCCCGCAAGCGCACGCGCTAATAACTTTTTAGGTCCACCATCTGGCGGCCGCCCCATATTGGAGCCAGCGCAGTTTGGACCAGCGCCACAGACCCGTCCCGTACAACAGGCTGCACCAGCGCCGCTACCCCGCTACCAACCACAGATCAATCATCAGCCCCAGGGGCAAGGACGTGCTGGTGGTGGTGGCGGTAGTTTGTTGGATCAACTGGCGCGAGATTATGCTCTGCCACAGGGCAATGCTCAACCTCTGCACGATATTTCATTTGGGTACTATTGAGCCGAAACAGAGCGTGGGTTCTCTGGAGTTGTGTAAATTTATGTGTATAGTATTTTAATGAGCCCGATAAAAAGAGAATTGTAAATCTTTGTAAAGTTGCCAATTTCGTTGGAAAATCATAATTTATAATTTACTTAAGTTTACTTTCGACCGTCGAGAAAAACAAAATCAGCTGAAAAAAACACAATAAATAAAATTAGTTGAACCACGTTTTTGATTGAACTCACTTTTTTAGGTTACCACACTGAATTCAAATGAGTTTTTTCCAAAATTGTTTCAATTAATAAAAAATATTTAACTTCTTCGACGAGTTCATCAATCACCTCGAGTTATTAAGGCGGAATCGTTTTCAATTATTTTTGGCGTCTAGGGACTGGGAAACCCAGTCCTATACTGTGACGCCATTTTCTTGTTTTGTTGTTTCTTAATATGTTTTTCTGAGAGCAGTGGTTTTGACGATGAGGGACGGTAGGATATGTTCGCCTCCTTCAGTCGACGTTCGATGGTGTTGATACTACGAGGGGTGCCTTGTATATGTCGGGATTTGGCAACCCTGGTGTTGCAATCTGGCAACTGACAGCTGTATCGCAAAGTTTGACATTTTTTGGCTTTTACGTACTCAGAACGTTTTGAAATATCAGCGCTATTTGTGTTGTTTACAGTAACTTAAAAAAATTCATCTCGGTCCAAAAATGGAATTAAATCGTGCAAATTTTCGTGCGATTATTTTTTACAACTTTCGACGTGGATTAACTGAACAACATTGCATGGGTGGACTTAATTAATTTTTTGGCGATGAAGCTCCATCAAGGACCAGTGTTTATCAATGGTCGTAGTTCACTCCAAGACGAATTTCGTGAAGGTCGTCCAAAATCAGTTGTTGTTCCGAAAACCATTGATGCTGTACGCGAACTGATATTACAAGATCGTCATGTGACCTATCGTGAGATTGAGACAATCTTAGGCATTAGAGGGACTGTCAAAAAAATTTGTTCGCATTGGATCCCACACAATTTGTCAATCGCTCAAAAAAAGTTCGTGTCGATTGGTAGAAGGAAATGCTCAAAAAATACGATCGCGGGGCTTCGAAACACGTCTATGACATCGTGACAGGTGATGGATCATGGATTTACGCGTATGAGCCCGAAAGTAAACAGCAGTCGACTGTATGGGTGTTTCAAGATGAGCCAAATCCAACAAAAGTTGTTCGCGCACGAAGCACTTCCAAGCAAATGGTCGCCTGTTTTTCGGAAAAACTGGACATGTCGCAACCGTACCCACTAGAACAACGCAGAACAGTAAATTCTGAGTGGTATACAACCATTTGTTTGCCAGTTGTCTTCCAAGAAATTAGGAAAACCAATCGCCAAAGACGGATCACTCTTCACTAGGACAATGCGAGCTCTCACACATCGGCTCAAACAACAAACCGTACAGTCTTGACTTGGCACCGTATTGCCGTACGTAAAAAACAAACTGAGAGGTCAACGTTTTTCGACACCTGAAGAAGCGGTTGCGGCATTCAGAATGCATGTTTTGGAGGTACCTCATTCAGGGTGGTGCTTCGACAATTGGTTCAAACGCATGCAAAAGTGTATAGATCTTCATGGAGAACATTTTGAGAAACAATAAAGTGATTTCCGATGATTAAAATTTGTTTTTGTTCTCTAATCCAGAAATATAAAAGGCACCCTTCGTATTCCCTTTTTAGCAAGAACTGATCGTGTCTGGCGTAGTCATAAATATTGATTTTTTAACCACTTTTGCAGCCGCGGCGTAAGATATTTTCGGCCCTTTCGAGAGCGTGCCTAAAAACGCCGCCTCGAAATGCTTCGTGTACTTCTCACTCATTTTTGTTTGGTTGCGTTTAAGGAAAAGTTTCGAACGACACTAACCTGAGTTAGCACTGGTGTCGTAGCCTTTGAGTGGGACTATTATGCGCCAAAAAGCAGAACGAAATACATCTTGAAGTTACAAGAAGAACCCGGTTCTTTTCCTCTGATACAGACTGTATGTATGGTGACGAGCTCTGCCTAATGGGAACACATGGGAGGCATAAGCGGTTTCCTTCTAATTACTTCTGCCGCAACTGAGGGAACGAGGAGCAGGTGAAGAGCGTTGAAAAGCAACAACTGTTCCGTTGGGCAGGTTTAGAATCCGTAACCAACCACAATATGTTATCATTTATTAGAGAGTCGAAGTAGTTTCACTACACGGAAAATTAGAGGGTGAACTTGAACCCGAACTAGTGCTATCACAGTAGACCTACAGACCTGAGTCTACACCCTCATAGATAGTGCCAACCACCGTAGTCTAACATAACCATACCTGGCAAATCGAATAAAAAAACCCATTTTTTAAGTAGCTTATTTTTTTTTACGCGTACTACTCATGCATCGTTTTTAGTAGGTCGTTACTCGAGGTTCCATGAGCACCTCGAGCTGAAATTGAGATTTTTTAGGCATTTTTAACCGAAATTTGCATGTATTTTTCCACCTGCACCAAGAATGATAGATTTCAAGTTGTGCTCTTTTACTGTGTTGAAAAAGAAAATTGTGAGGTGAACTTTGGCTGCCACGTCACTTGGGGACAACCGAATTCTGCACGATTAAAGCGAATTGAGTACTAATGGTGGCGCCTACGCGAAACAGTTACTTTATTTTTCACGATTTTGACAAGTCTCACGCCAGGTCCCCTTCGAATACAAAATAAACAAACAAAAGGAGAAAAAATTAGAATTTTGTGAAAATTCACTGAACGACTTGGGAATATTGTGACTTGTGAGATTCAAACTAAACTAACTAATGAAAACGAAGTGCCGCGTGTTAAATTGAGAAAGCACAAATTAATTTAAAGCCTCCAAATGCAGTTTTTTTTTGCGTAATACCTTCTGCTCAAATATGAACGAGACGTTATCAATAAAACGGTCCGCGGATGACATATGGCAAAAATAAATTTTTTTGTTTTTTGGTAGGACTGTTATAAGCTTACATGACAAATTTCAGCGTGATATGTCACATAGTTTGTTTTCTGTGCTATTGTAAACAAGTCAAGGTCGAGTGAGTTTTTCGAATTTAACGATGGAAATTCAAGTTGAACAAAGAATTTGTTTGAAATTTTGTCATTCCAACAAAATTTCGGCTTCAGACGCCTTAAAAATGTTGCCGACAACCTATGGGGACTCTGCTCGGTGCACGTGTTTTCTAGTGGTACAAATCGTTCAAAGAGGCCCGTACATCGGTTGAAAACTTGTCGTCCAGCAACATCAGTAAACGACGAAAACATCGGAAAAGTAAAGGAAATTGTGCTTGAAAATCGCACAAATCGCAAAATCGGTTAACGCTGAATATTATTTAGACGTTTAAAAGGAATTGTGGGGCAACAAGTCATGGTTCTTGCATCACGATAATGCACCAGCTCACACATCACGTCTTGTTCGCGATTATTTGAACAAAAATAATGTTAATATCGTTCCGCAAGCACCGTATTCGCCTGATATAGCTCCATGTGACTTTTTCCTGTTTCCCAAGCTCAAGTTGCCGCTCCGTGGAAAACATTTTGAGACAATTGAAGTCATAAAAGAGAATGCGAAGAACACACTCGAACTTGACTTGTTTACAGTAGCACAGAAAACAAACTATGTGACATATCACGCTGAAATTTGCCATGTAAGCTTATAACAGTCCTACCAAAAACAAAAAATTTATTTTTGCCATATGTCATCCGCGGACCGTTTTATTGATAACGTCTCGTTCATATTTGAGCAGAAGGTAATGCGTAACTTTCTGTGTTTGGTTGTTTTCAATGCTTTTGTCTACTCTTCCTCTTCACAAACAGGAAATTCCTTTTCCTTTTATTCGTTTATTCTTGGGCTCTGACGACACAACGATTTCGGAAGGCGCAACCTTGTATTCTATCA
>JAYXIM010028022.1:0-19430 GCA_037575425.1 Anastrepha fraterculus
ACCTATATAGAAGATAAGGAAATAGGGAAGTTAGTTATTAGAGGGCAGCATTATTGAGAAAGCGGAACTGTACTAGCACTGCGGTTTGAAATTTCTGTGAATGTTATTAAAAAATTAAGGGCAATATATTAAAAAAAACCTCTGCCCAACATAACGAGACACCTTACTTAATACGCAAAACTTACGTTTTTATTCTTATTATTTCATCTTATATTACTTAACACGAAATAAACTCGTAATGCTCGTATTGCACGCGCTTTAAGAGAGTTTACTGAGATCTCGAGTTCTAGAATTCTATCCGCTTGGCTTTTGGGTGTCAAAGAATGCATTTTATGAATTTCTAATTTTTTTTTTTAATTTATTTGTTTAACTATCTGTAGTGACTTAAACTCATATTAGCTCTAAGTGGTCTGTGAAAACTATAACTATGTTTAGACTTAAAATTAATGAAATACGAAAATACGAAATATTGGTCAGAAAACTAGGTATTAGCTATAGGAATGTAAAATAAGACAGCTTGTAGGATAGGTTCCGTAGAGTAACAATCAGGAGGCAGCATCAGATATGTATAAGTAAAATATCCGATGTTGTCTGCTGACTATTACTGACACTTGTAAAAAATAAAAGCAGCCACAACCTGCTAATATTTTTAACAAAGCCTGTGATTGGCCTACCAGTTCACTAGCTGCACATAGTCCTTCTGACCTGATATTCCAGTGTTTTCTCAGGAAGCTCAGAAAAGTTGTATTCACATTCGAAAATTCACATCAATGAGCTAAATAAGCTATGAATGTGCCGGAGCTAAAAAGTAGAAATGCTTAAATTCTCTCGCTCGATTTTAATGAGTCTGTGCTCTCCTAAGAATACTCATAACTTGTGACTTTTTTACTCACTTTTTTTACCTTTAACTGTAATTATATGCAAATATTTCCCACAAGACATTATTGTCATGAAATATTTGTGACATTTAACTTGTGATCGGAAGCACTGTCCTCACAATTGGTATGCCATAAGAAATATTCCCATGCAGGCGTTTCGTTTCCCTACAGAGATGCCAGCGGAAGTGTGACCACCGTTCTTTCTGCTTACTTTTTACCAACATTTTGATTGAGGGCTAGCATATTTGAGTTTTGTCGTCCACACGAACGCATACAATCATTTGTTGGTATTTGTTTTTTTTTTCTTTTTTTTTTTTGCTAAAACGCGGCACGCATATAAAAGCACGCCATCGCAAATGCTGGCTGGAAACATGCATACCTATGCACACCTGTGTTCACAATAATAGCAGCGCAATATTTGCCATTTGTAAGTACATACAACTTTTATAAAAACATTGTTTATGCTACCGGGTGTTGTTTTAAGAACCTGAGAACTTAAAAAGGTGATACAAAACAGAAATATTGTTGGAATGATTTCTTTTTTATTATAATCACGTAGATAACTGCATGGCATTTACTTTTTGAATCCCATTGAATATCAGGTATATGTCCGCCGTCGCTACGAGTTACTTCGTCCATTCGATCAGTTCAATTTTTGACTACTTTTTCCAATAAATCTGGGCGCATGTCGTCAATGGTGGTTTGAATATTGGAATAAATCAACTGTTAAGCGCGCTGTTTTGTGGCAACCAAATATCGTCCATGTTTAGTTGATTGATTCTTGGAAACAAAAATTCAGTCAGCATTACTCGATAGCGTTCGCCATCTACACGAAGCTATGAACTTTGAAATGTCTGTCAATTTTAACATTGCCCCTCTGAGCTATAGGAGCAATGTTCTCAGTAACAGAAGAGCGCAAAGAGATCGTATTAGCAGTAGCAGCATTAACAGCGTGAGCACCGAGTACATCTGCATGAGTAGAGATGGCTAATTTACGAGCGCAGTTTGCCACCCTTGCATAGTAATACCTGCATTACACTGTTCAGTCGATTTTGCCAGAGCAATAGCATATGAGCGATCCGATACAAATACATCAACGGAGTGAGAGTTGTTAGCGATAGCATCAGGAGGAGGATATGTAGGCGAATTTACAGCCGTCGGGCAGGCAGTCGTCGGTAATAGAGGCTCTCGTTTGTTTGCTTTGGCTTTCTTTGCTTAACACTCAAAAGCAGGAACACAAGCCCGAAGGTCTTTCACCTCACGGCCAGGTTGCACAAGGACAGAGGAGGCATCATCCGTTTGATGTTTTTCGCATTTCTTTAATGTCTGCCCAAAGTGGAACTACTTTTTTTAAACAATAAATGCTTAACCGCTTGAAGAGAACTAATCAGCTAAGCACCGGCATTCTCGGATTGAAGAGCAGCGATTTCTGTAAAAACTCTTTGTAGGCTGATTTCAGATTTACTTTCTGGGACTGGTTGTTGCGGTGAGATGTGCGCACTCGAATTCGCTGATACAGGCGTATTTGTTGACGGCACATTAGTAAATAATGCGATATTACCATCGCAAGCTAACGGAGGAGGAGTGCGGATAGACCTCCGATGGGTAGTAGTTGGGTAACTGATTAGATACTCCACATCGGCAGCAGAAATGCCCGCACAGCTCACAGTAAAAAGTTCACTGCTCCGGGTACATTGAATTTTGAATTATTTGCGATCAACTTTTAGGCCCACACAAACAAGGCATTTAATGATTTTATTTAAATAGTTATTTAAAAAAAAGAGTCACTGTCTCATACACACATTTTTTTCAAATTAAAACCTTTTAAAATATACAATTACAGCTTAGTAAGCATGAAAACTGTAGATCGAACACGCCCCGCCAGACATATGTCAATATGTATGGGCCGCTGATGCCGCCAATGCTCTATGAACTTCGTAATCAGATTCCTTTTTTTAATAAATTTCCACAATTTGGAAGCGTCGTTCTGGGTTCTGGCGTTAAACGATTGATGATGGCCTGTCAAACTTTATTAAATAGAAATGTCAACACAGTTTGCCATACTCAGCTACCAAACCATAGTTGATGCTTTCCATTTCAATTCAACCGAGCTATACGGGACATGTTCTTCGATTTCGATGTAAGTCAAATATGTTGCTCTCTGGTCAAAATAATGAGACACGTATTCTTCTTTTAAGTTACATTGATCTCCAGTTCAAAAAACATGGATTTGAGAAAAACGCATTTAAGCTTTTGCTATCGAGTACTCGAGCGCCCTTTATTATAACTCGAAAAGTATTTGTCGGATTACTTTATATTTTCACACAATATTTTTAAGATATTTTAAAGGGTGGTGAAGTTTTAAGGGCCGGTGTTGATTTAGAATAAAATATAATACAAATTTTTTAAGAAATTATTATTATTTCTCCTTATTATGATAATAATGGTGTAGCTCAATTACGTCTAGAACAATATATTGGCCAAATGACCGCCGGCGGCACACCTCCATCATCGGATGGTCCAAATTTTCGATGACGCTAAGGCATAATTGAGGTTCTATGCTGCTACTGTGCCGAATTATCTCATCCTTTAGCTCTTGAATTGTTGCTGGCTTATCGACGTACACCATTTCTTTCAAATAACCCCAAAGAAAGAAGTCCAACGGTCAAAATCACATGATCTTGGCGGCCAATTGACATCGCCGCGACGTGAGATTATTCCGCCATCAAATTTTTCGCGCAAAAGAGCCACTGTTTTGTTAGCTGTGTGACAAGTGGCACCGTCCTCTTGAAACCACATATCGTCCACATCCATATCTTCCAATTCGGGCCATAACAAGTTCGTTATCATCTCACGATAGCGAACACTATTCACAGTAACTGCCTGACCGGCTTCATTTTGGAAAAAAATACGGCCCAATGATGCCACCGGCCCATAAACCGCATCAAACAGATACTATTTGTGGGTGCATTGGTTTTTCGGCACTCTTGGATTATCATTCGCCCAAATGCGGCAATTCTGCTTATTGATGAATCCACTGAGGTGAAAATGTGCCTCATCACTGAAGACGATTTTCTTCGAACGCCCGTTTTGATTTGAACGCCTGTTTTCATAATAAGCCTGAATAAGTTTAGCGCATTGCTCGATTGTGTATCTTCCCATGGTTCGAATTGAATTAGTCTGGAATTGAAAAATGTCAAATGAAATGCAGAAAAACACTTGACGTTTAGGTGTGGTTCACATTCAGCATCGGCCCTTGAAGTGTACCACCCTTTACTTTAAAAAATTGCAAAAGAATCCAACTTCTTGGAAATTCCGACTACTCATAATCCCTAAAAAATCTATTTACATTTAATGCTTTACAAATAGTCAACAAAACTAACAAGTTAATATTTTTTTTTTTCAAAACATATACATGTTACAATAGTGGGTTAAAAAATTAAAATTTATAAGAAAATTTCTTTGATATTTGTCCAATTTTGTGCTAAATTTGAATCGTTCCACTATGTGGTTTTTGTTGTATTGTAGCACAAACTATATTTTTATAAAAAAAAAAATAAAAAATTAGTTAAAAATAAATAAATAGTCAAAACTTTGCAAAATATCGCGCTGCTATTATTGTGAGCGCTTGTGTACACACATGCACATACACACCTACATCCTTTCCTTTAAAACTCTCCAGCTGCCCCGCGTAAACACTGATTTTTACAGTCTTGCGTGTAGCCGATTTGTTTGAGCGTCTAGAATTACGTGTTTTGCATTGGAAATAAAAGGGACCAAACAGGGCGGCCATAGTAAATGCTAGCACAGAGCAGCAGCAATAAAAATAACAAATAATACAAGTAACACAAATACCAACACAAAAATAAACAAACAACAAGCGGCTAACAAGCGCTTATTTTGTTGCCAAATCGCGCATTTGTTTGCTTCAGCTTGCGAGCAACCACACTTGCGAGTTCCTCTTACACACTTTCATAATCTCCCTACAGCCTTGTGTATCTTTCATATATACATACATAAAGACATATGAGTAAGTGTGTGTGTGTGTGAGAGAGAAAATGTATAAATTTGCACAATCTACTACGGAAATAAATCACAATTTGCGTTACGAGTTCTTTGCGCCCGAAACTCACTCCGTTCATTCTCGAATTTAATTTGCCTAAGTGCCACCAACAGTTGACTGTGAGCAAGGCAGTTTGTTTGTGCTTTCATAACTGTCGCTAAGAGTGAAATACACACAGTTGTATAAGTGTGCATGCTTACTTTCTCGCTAGACTGGTGGTTTTTGTCACCTACCTAAATATTCATATTCGAATGGCTGTAGTAAAACTTCACATTTTTTTGCTCTTCTTATGCTCGTCATTTCCTCGTGGCTGTCAGTTATTGTTTGTCGTACTTGTATTACAGTTGTTTTTCGTAGTTTTTATTGACATTTGAGTTAGTTGTTATTGTTTTTGCCGTCACTATTTGACAAATGTACTCCCCACCGGTTACAGTGGTTGCTTTGTCACCCTAAATCACCCACACCGACTTCATTCAGTTGTCGCTTGCTTTTGGGGTGAAACAACAAATATTTGTAAGGTAGTGCGATAATTTAGAGGGAAGCACTGTAGCGTTATTAGTAGTGTTGATTACTGAGAAAATTAAGCTTTATTGGCCAATTTAATTATTCAATCATTTGGTGTTACTGTGTCAGGCTAAAGTTGTACAACTTTTAAGAAATGTTTAAATGTTTAAGGATGTTAGACTTCCAAAAAAGTTTTCACTTGGTTGGTTGGTTGGTTAAAGTAGTGATTCATCCAGAATCTAACTAGCGCTTCGGCACCATTTTGTTGCCATAACCTCATTACCAACTTGTTTAACGGTTATTTACAGCATGACTATATCCGATGGAATGCAAATTGAATGCGATACTCAGGAGGTATACCGATTTTTATACTTTATTTTGAAAAAGGCGAGCCCAGAAGCACCAAGAGACTAGTAACTCCTAAAACACTCAGGCTAAAAAGCCCATTGTCATCAGTGCCCGGGAAAGTCATAGGGTACATATTCAAGGAGGGAAGGAAATAAGAAAGAAGGAGATAGGATAGAGACAGAGACAGAGTCTGAGGCAGAGACAGAGACAGAGACAGAGACAGAGACAGAGACAGAGACAGAGACAGAGACAGAGACAGAGACAGAGACAGAGACAGAGACAGAGACAGAGACAGAGACAGACATAGCTAGTTCTGTAAGAATTCCCCAGATTTTTTGGCTAATCTGAAAATATCTTCCACTTGCGGGGAAATAATATTGCTCAATCTCCTGGCATCCTAACCCAAAACTCGTAGCCTTGCTTTACCACAGACATGACATTCACAAAGAAAATGCTCAGTGTCATCCGCCTCCGCTAAGCAAGACATACAAATCGGGTTCTCAATGATTCCAATGGTGGTCATATGCTGACCGCATGGGTTATGTGATGTAATAATGCCGACCATTAACCGATCGTCTTTTCTTCCAAGTCTTAGAAGAACGTTCGACAATTTTCTGTTCAGGCTTGCCACAAAACACTTTGCAGTTCTGCAGCTCTCTGAACTGGACCATCACCGATTCATAATTCTTGTAGAACGGGTCCGGCTCTGGTCCCTGTTGGCTGTTGGCCAACTCATCGACAATTTCGTTTCCTTGAACTCCCGCGCTGTTCCCATATAAGTGCAAGGTTATTCTATCCTGCAACGGAATTACGCTTCTTCTCCGATTAATCCGCTTATTTTTAGTAATTGATCGGGTCTTCTCGTCAACTGGTGAACTCACGAAAATTGTACGGAGGTCCGTCATCGGACGGAGGCCCCTCATCTGTCTTATACCCTTACCTTCCAAGTTTAATTTTTCTACCGCTTTAATTTGACATTTTGTCTTTAAACCAGATCCGTTGAAGTAAATGTCTTAAGACTGACTGCAAATATATTTTTCAGCTACTCCGTTTCCTAATTCAAAAAGTACGAAATATGTGTTTTCAGCAAAAGGAATAGATATCTATGAAAATCTGTTTTTTAGTTCTTTTGGGAATCAAATAATTGTGGCGGACAACTCGTTTGCTTGTTATGCAGCAGACTATAGTAAGAGTAGAGTAGAGTAAAGAAAATAGTAGAGATTGAGGATTGAAAATTGGAGAGACTTTCAACAGACAGTTTGAAGTAGCGGGCCTCTTCGTGCTTCTAGTAAACCAATTGCACGTACATCGACTGGACAAATACGTTAACTGTATGGTAATCAGTAAATTTCTATTAACTAGTGCTGGTAGAAAAAGTTGCTAAATTCTGTTCCCATGCCATTTACCATCTTTTTAGATTGGAGTAGCGTAATCCCCAGAGAAAGAGAGAAGTAAATGTCAAAGTATGCCAAAGTCTTTCTGTGTTATTTTATAGTTAAAGTTACCCGAAGTTACTCGAATCCATTTGTATGTGACATCACTAGTGTGCAACGTATTGTGGAAGCAAATTCATTGCTTGACACACAATTTTTAATATTCGTAAGCAACAAATGGTCACGCTACCCATAAAAGGTTAACAACAGCCCACAACTGTAGCTCTACGCTTTACTATTCTCCATAATTTTATAGTTACATTGAATTTATTTACCATTCCCACACAGTAACCACAATTTGTGCATACATATTTACGTACTCGCCAAATATTTATGCAGTGCCATTGCCACTTAGCCAGTCTGGTGTTGATGGCGTGCCACAGTGCAATAAATGTAAATATTTGACGATAAAATTGAAGTAAATTACATGTTAGCGGTAATTTGTGAAACAAAGAAATATTTGGAATGCAAAACAACGCAGCAAATTTAGAGGGGTTGCATGCCATTAATGAGAAGCAAATGCAACTGAAGTTGCATATATAAAAAAAACCGCTAAAGAGGATACTAACGGCAGCGGTAACATTCATTCTGCGGCACAACATACTTGGCAGCCACAAAGCAGTGAACTACATGGCGTATGCGTAACTTCTATGCTCATTTTTTTATTTATGTTTTTAGTTAAATGTTTCATTACAAGCCCGTCCTGTTTTTAGTTTTCTCGTTTTGACATGCCAGCATGGCCGCAAATGAAAATGAAAATGCACTCGCGCTCGCGCTCGCATTCACATGCACTGACGCGGCGCTAGTTGCAAACGTATGCGTGTTCGTGCGGAAATTTCAAAATGCCAAAGCACAAAAATGTGCCGCCGAGCTCAGCGAAATTAGAGCAGCAGCGATGCCAACACGATATCGCTCTATATTCCGTTTTTGCTGAACTATTTAGTTATTTTGGGTTGCTGTGGCAATGCATAAGTATTTTCTGCTCGCTTGTTTACATATGCACGGCTGTACGTGTATTCATCGTGGAAATGCTTGCATGCCTGTGACAGCCAAGCAACGACGAAGTAGTCAACAAAAAATTTCACTCTACCAACATATTGCGGCGCGTTGTCCTTCGCCGTCGTCAATGCTCTCTGCTTGCTGTTGTGCTGTTGATTGCTGGCAAGGCTTAGAATTTGCCTACTGACATACTTTTGAAAATTACATTCAGCGAGCGCAAAGAAATGACAGTCGGGGAGGCGCATAGAAAATGCAAGTGAAAGAGGGTAGCGGACAACGTCGAGTGGACTTAATGACATTACTCAGCAATGTGGCGCGTAGTAGTCGTAATTTGCGGCAATGACATGCAGCAGCATGAAAAAGGTTATAAAATTATATAAAGAAATATTTCACAATATTACTAACAGCTTTAGCCGAAGGCATTCGAAGGGGGAAATGTTGGGCGTGACCTCGTAATACCTGACGTAGTCAAGGCTAACGTTATTGGTTGAGATAAAAAAGAAAAAAGCACGGAAAATGCGATAAATAAATCGCTCCATTTCGGATAGTTGGATGTAATAAATAAATAAATTGAAAAAAATATACATTTAACGAAATTTTTACCGCACAGCAGGTTCAAGTTTTTCCAAAAATAGCGCAGAAATTATGCATGCATTTTTTGATTATACATAGAGCAGACCAGGAGCTATTAATTATGTAGGCAAGATACCGTAGGTAGGTGCAAGCAATCACTTTGGCTTTTGTAATAAACGGCATAGGTTAAGTTAGGATGACCTGGCTGGCTGAAAGCTATCACATAGACTTATTGGTTCTTAGTGGTACGAGAGCTTGAGCCTTACGTTTCCTTGTAGTAGGCTTCTTGTAATAAACCTGCGTCGTTTGCGAATCTAAGTAAGCTCTGAACCTCTAACCCCGAGAGACATTCTAATCTCTCATATTGTAGAGCTCCTAAGCATTTCATTCGGGTTCTAGCTAATTCAGGGCAAGGACATAGAAGGTATTCTAGAATTTCCCTCTCTTCTAGTTTATTGCAAAATCTGCATTTGTTATTGCTTGTAGCTCCCATCTTGTATGCGTGTGCTGCTAGTAAATTGTGGTCTGTCAATATACCTATGATAGGTCCTGCTTTCCTTTCTAGACAGGCATTCTGTGCACACATTTTCGCGGTTTTGCAAGTGGCTAGATTATTCCACCTCCAGTCTATCTATATTTTCATATCCGCAGCATTGTCATTGTATTTATTTCAAGGTTTCAGTATGTCGTTTTATTGTTCGGGTTTTATGTAAACAGTACTTTTGGCAATCTCATCTGTAATTTCGTTTCCTGCAATGCCCTTATGTCCGGGTAACCAATAGCAATGCCAAATGTGTAACCGCCTGTCTGCGGCTAATCTCTCTATAGGTTCCCTGGTCCTAAGAACGTTTCAGATGAAATTTCACATGAGTTTATTGCCTTTATTGCCGCTTGACTGTCAACGTATATAAGTATTTATGTTGGAGTTGCTCGATGTCTTTGCTGGTGCTATGGGACCTTAGTTGGTCGCCTGATGTCCAGCTCTGCGCAATAAATCCTTGCACCTACTACGTCCATCATTCTCGAGCCGTCAGTAAATATATTAATAATAAACGGCATAATAGGAAAACAAGTTTTTTTGGAATTTCTTATATATTTAACGCTTTTTTAAGATCTTTATTTCAAAAAAGCGATGTCTGCTACTCATCTGTTAGATAACTTCAGTAAAAATCTAAGGGGAAGTTTTAAAAAAATGTTCAAATTGATGCAGTGTTTTTATGTTTTTTTTTTTTTTAAATTATATTAGGATCACCTATAACATTTTGAGACCAATAATGAAAGCACATAAAATATTGTTATCATGGAAAATAAAGGGTGGTTAAGTTTCAAGGGCCGGTATTGATTTTGAATAAACTACAAGTTTTTTAGGAAATTATTATCATTTCTCTTTATTATGATAATATTAGTATAGTTCAATTACATATGGAACAGAATATCGGTCAAATGGCTGCCTCAACCTCGGCGGCACACCTCCATCCGATGGTCCAAATTTTCGATGACGCTGAGGCATAATTGAGGTTCTATGCCGTTAGTGTGCCAAATTATCTCATCCTTACGACGTATACCTTTTCTTTCAAATTACCCCAAAGAAAGAATTCCAACGGTGTCGTTGACATTTAGGTGTGGTTCACATTCAACATCGGTCCTTGAAATTAAACCACTCTTTACTTTATTGTTTCTCAAAATATTCTCCTTCAAAGTCTGCATTCGCTTGAACCAATTTTCAAAGTACTTTTTTCACTCAGAAGTGGTACCTCCAAAACAAGCTGTTTCCAGGCTTCACCAGCTGCTTAAGGCGGTGAAAAATGTTAACTTAGCATTTTTAATTTTTGATGTTTGGGAACAAAAAAAAATACTTGGATGTCAAGTCATAAGCCCTTTTTTTATTATTTCCTATATTAATCGTGCATCTGTTCTCACTAGCAATAAGTAAATTTTTTAACATATTTTATCAAGCACAGTGCCAAGACGCATACAGTCTAAGATAGACCGCAATTACATTTTACACAAAATACTTAGTTTAGCGTAGAAGAAAACATATTTAATTTAAGATGTCGTGTACTTTTCCTTCAAGTTGTGAGAGTGTGTTAACTTCTTTGTTTTTGTGCTGGTTTATTTCATTAAAATATCTTATTGATATCGTTTTAATTTCCTCAGCGATTGATGGTATTTTCAACGTTTTCTGGTTGACACCATTTTTTGTGTGCCTGTTGGGTCCTGTTATTATACGTAGGATTTTTTACTGTTGTCGTTGAATTTTTTAAGTGAGTACTTTTTGCAGTTCCCTACGCCTGAAGTTCGTACACCCAAATTGGTTGAATGACCCCATGTGTAGTAACAAGGTGTAGTCCAAAATAAATAAGACTGAGCTAAAACAGGAACGACAGGAGCTTTGTTCTGATATCTTCGAGTTTATTTATTCAAAATAGTCCCCTCTGGCCTCGATACACTATTTTGTGTGATCTAAAAGCTTTTCAAATGAGTTTTTCAGGTCATTGACCGAAATGTGCTTCAGGATGTCGGTACAAGACTTTTGGATGGCCTCTGCGGGCGCAAAGATTTTTCCTTTCGTGACCAAGTGCAATTTTCTGAATAGGTAGAAGTCATAGGGAGCCATATCAGGCGAATACGGAGAGTGATTGATGGTTAAAATGCGATTTCTAGTAAAAAAAATCAGTCACAAAAGTGGATCGATGGGATGATGCATTGTCATGCAATAAACGCCAGCTTCCTCCTTCGCGGTATTCAGGGCGAACTCGATAAATGCGATGCAACAAACGCTTCAAAACGCCAAGACAAAAAACTGCATAGACGGTTTGGCACGTTGGCATGAACTCCTTGTAGACAATTCTGTTGGAATCGTAAAATCAACTGCGCGTAGCCTTGGTTTTTGACTTCTTCAAACGCGATTTTTCGGGTGGTGACTCGTCTGGGGCCTTCCATTCGGCACTTTCACACTTAGTTTCAGGTCCATGTTGAAAACACCACGTTCCATCACCAGTTACAATGTTGTAAAGAAAGTTCTCGTATTTTTTCGCCTTTTTAATGAAGTCTTTCGAATGTTGATTTCTGAGCAATTTTTGGTCGGTTAACTTGTGCGGAATGAAACGTGCACAGACCTTTCGTAACCCCAATGATCATTTAAAATGCAATAAATCGTGGTTTTGGAGATATTCAGCTCCAATTCCATGAATTTAAACGATGATATCGGTTCATTTTTGAAGAATTTGCGAGCAATTTCGATGGAGTTTTCGTTGATTATTGATTTTGGGCGGCCCGTATGTTCAATGTCATTTATGTCTCACAACCATCTCTGAACTCTGGCACGAGATAGTCAACCATCGCCATAAACTTTTTTCATAAATTCAAATGCTTCGGTAAAAGTTTAATGGATTTTAAAACAAGATTTTATGTTAGTTCTTTGCTCGAAACTCATTTTTGTACCGATGACACAAATATACTGACACTTTAGACGCAATAATTTCACCTCTACTGCACCGAATGTCACCAAGCTTTCATTGGAAGTCAGCTTGGGATCTAACTTCCAACGCCCTAGCTCATTAAAAAGATGGCTGTATCAAAAACATTTTTATGACGCCAGTGTTTTGACTTCTGCTTGTAGTTTGTTGGAAATGCTGAGCTTCGAATTTCTGTCCACTAGCCAATGCCATTGTCGAAATTTCTTTTATTTTTTTTTTTTATTTTTTTTTTGGATGATGGATTCCGAGTCATTTTGCAGATGCTTCAATTATTATATTTTTATTGTTGAGCTCAATCTGCATAGCAGCACCGTTTGTTGTTTTCTTAAATATTACTCGCACAGCCTAATTTATTTTTAAACTCCATTAGTCAAATCACTTATTTGCAGTGTTGGTGTAAATCTGTAAGTTTGTTGGTGCGGTTGTGAGATTTTCGTCAGATGACAATAAAATTATGTCGCCAGAAAATGTTGCTATAGTTGAATTAATTTGTGTGGTGCTAGAAGATCTTCCGCTGATATTGGATGTATATAAGCATGTGAATATTTATGAGTGTAAGGTGACTCTTGAGAATTAATAGAATACTGTCCTGAGTTTATGTAAGAGAAGTTTGTGCCAAATTTCTCAAATGCTTTGCGAAGTCAAAAAAAAAACAAAAACAGCAACCCAGTATGGTTTATTTTCCACAAAAAAGTTGATTTCTTCGACGATGTTTTCAGCCATCTCCACAGAGCACTGCAGCTTTTTTACTTTTAAAAATTTAATTAGAAATAAATAGAATAAATTCTCGTTTAGCTTCTTCATAAACAGAGAAAAGTTCATTTTCGCAGCAACAACAACTTTCGCAATTAATTTCTTAGCTTTGCGGTACCCATTTACTAATGAATTTATTACTTTTTGCTAGTCGCTGCCTGTAAATTCTTGTACTTTTTAGCATTTATTTTTGTTTTTCTTTTTTATTTGTATTTCTTGTTGGTTGGAAATTTATTGCCCACAATGTCCTTGTGTTTAAAGTTTCATAACCCAGACAGTTGAGTGTATAAATCACCGTACAGGTGGTACCAGTTGATTGCTGATAAAAAGACATTGTAAGCAAGTGGTCGACACGATGCCATTGAGATTTGCATAATAAATAAAACAGCGAGTTAAGTAAAAGTGTGTCGAAATGAGCGAGTTGAATGTGTGAAAATGGGAAAGTTGAAATTACAAAGATGGGCTACAGCAACAGTAAGCAGCCAAACCTTCTAACAAGGAAATGTACTTGCAGAGCACTGTGTCAAATAATTTCGCCACAAAGGTCATATAATTTATTGCCGCGTGCCGGTACATGAATGTGTGTATGGACATAAATTCATATTTACATATATTTAGGAATGTATACTATGAATGTAAGTATGAATGTATTAGGAGGGCTCTAAATATATTTTCTTTTTTTTTTTATTCTTGCAGCTATTTCATAAATTTTTTCTATGGCCAAAAAAAGGCACTGATGTTTTTGTTTTTGTGTATTTTTGTTCCCTCAAAATTAATTTTGAAATCCCGTACGAAAAATTCCATATTCCCTCCGCTTAGTTGGTTTTAAATATCCGCAGATCGATAACAATTTATCTCCTCTCCTAAATTAACTTTCAAATGGTCCATAATTTTAAATTTAAAAGAAAAACAAAAATTAACTATTGGGAGGTTGAATTAGTTTTAAAGGTGACACACAGATGGCGCTATTTATCACTTTATCGCGTTGGCAATACTGAATATATATTAATGACAAAGCCTCATCCCTAGGCTTTGTTTATCAGTATCTGTCATTTCGCTGAAGTATAAACAACGCAGTGTTTTCGTGCTTCGAGTATGTCAACTTTCGTGCCGTCGAAACGCAATTTGCGGGAAGCTTTGCTTTTCTGCTCCAATTTGAAAAAAAATACAGCCCAAGCCCGTGAATTGCTGCAGGAGGCCTACCCAGACCATACTCCGTCGATTTCAACATGTGAGTACTGGTTTCGACGATTCAAAAGTGGTGATTTTCACACCGAAGACAAGGAGCGTCTTGGCCAGCCCAAAAAGTTCGAGGACGCGGAATTGGGGGATTTGGTAAACGAGGACTCGTGCCAAACCCAAGAAGAGCTTGCTGAATCATTGGGCGTTGATAAATCAACCGTTTGCAAGCGTCTAAAAGCGATGGGAATGATCCAAAAGCAAGGACATTGGGTCCCGTACGAGTTGAAGCTGCGCGACGTCGAACGGCGATTTTTTACGTGCGAATTGCTGATCGAGCGACAAAATCGGAAGGGTTTTTTGCATCGGGTGGTGACTGGCGACGAAAAATGGATCCACTACGATAACCCAAAACGCAAAAAATCATGGGGTTTGCCAGGCCACGCATCAACGTCGAGCCAAGCAGAATATTCACGGCAAGAAAATCATGCTCTGCATTTGGTGGGATCAGGTCGGCGTCGTATATTTTGAGCTGCTCCAACCGGGCGAAACAATCACGGGGGATCGTTACCGACTGCAATTGATGCGTGTAAGCCGGGCATTGAAAGAAAAACGGCCGGAAACGGTAAAAAGGCACGACAAGGTTATTTTGCAACATGACAACGCTCGGCCGCATGTTGCTCAACCTGTCAAAAAATACCTTGGAACGCTTGGCTGGGAAGTGTTACCCCACCCGCCGTATAGTCCAGACATAGCTCCCTCCGATTATCATTTGTTCCGGCATATGAGTCTCGATTTGGCGGACCAGCGGTTCTCCTCGTACGAGGCTACCAAAATATGGGTTGAGTCATGGATAGCCAAGCAGCGGCCAGAATTTTGGAGAAACGGCATCCGGAAATTGCCCGAAAGATGGGCGAAAGTTGTAGCTAGCGATGGCCAATACTTCGAATAAAATATTTTGTACCGTTTTTTTCACAATAAAGCCCCAAATCTTCGAAAAAAAACCTTTAAAACTAATTCAACCTCCCGATATTTTTATAGTGACCCTGAAAACTGTCCATAATTTAAGAAAATATTAAAAACTAAAAATCAAAAATTCTTATCTCTATTTCTATTATTTTTGGCATCTTTCATTAGAAATTTTTTGGATATTTTTTTTTTTGTTTTGGTTACCCTTATAGGTATATATACTCTTGGTTATATATTAGAGTGGGATGAAAAAAAATTTTGTTTAGGACCGAATATTTATAGTACGGAAAAGTTGCACTCTTAGACTAATAAAGTGTGTGCCAAATTTCAGCCCAATCGAACGATATCTTCTGTCACCAACAGGGACCTAAATCTTGAAATTTCAGTTTAAATTCTGAACAATTTTAACTTTTATTGAAAATACTATTTGTTATCATACCGGTATATGTTAAATACAAAATTTATATGAGAAGGCCCACAGAAACAATTTAACTCACTACACTTCATTCTGTTTGTTTGATCAAGAACACGTTTATGGAGCTCTTAGTAGCTCGTCCTTGTACTGCGAGTTGAATTGAAGTTACAGCAATTGCTTTGTCTATTTTTTCTTCCACCTTGTTCGAAAGATATTGTTTCGTATAAAATGATTTAATTATAATCTTTTATTAACAGTTTATATAACGACATCGACCTTAACGAAATTTTCCCTAAGACAAACGTTTAATTGCTTATTGTTTGGAAGTCCTAAAGATTTGCCAGATCATCAACTACCAAGTTATGAAGATGTAATGAGATGTTGTTTTTTTTTCAAAGACGAGAACTGGGAGTAGAGTCAGGAGGAAACAGAGAGCCGGCCTTTTCGATCATAGCCGGACAAATTGTCAAGAAAATCATTTGTATCTATTTCCTCAGTTTCACATTCACGCGGTAATATACATGATAAATGAGTATCATAAAAAGTACAGAGAAATTAAAAAGGGTTTGTATTCTGCACATAGAAGTCCTGCTTTGAAAAAACGTGCTGATGACTTGAAGGCGAATGCTTCCGACTTTTTGATATTTCAGATGTTGTTAATGTTTCTATTTTTAGGAACGCTCTTCCGCAAAACATCCCTTTAACAATAATGACTGATGAGAGACGAGAAATTCGCCTCGATGCTCTCGCAAAAATTTTGCAACCGCGAAATAGTTTACTACATGCATTTCGCACTCTACCCAATATCGATTTTGATGCTGATGATTACAGCGAAATGATAAACAGGTCTTCGGTAAATATAATCTCTCCTCCCGTTCTAAAGAACGTAACAAATGAAATTCTTACGGAGATTTTATCATCCAACAATGTGTATGAGAATTGGGCGTTCTCTAAATATCCATGCCACACACTTGGGGTGGAGCGAATGGTGAAACTCGTTGGGATGGATTCATTCGGTGTACTTTAGCATCCCGTCAACTATGTCTCAGTTTGACAACAAAAAATACCGTTTACTTTATTATTTTTTTTATATTACAAAACTTGAAAAAAAGAACAAAACCAGTAAAAAAAAAAATAAATAAAATAAAAAATAATAAAAATTAAAAAATAAATAAAAGGGGCATTCTTCGCCAACCGGACACCCCCATCTGCCCAGAACAGTTTTTATAAAAAAAATTTTTCCATATGCCGAAATAAAAGCTTATGTCATGTACTTTAATTTGTCATGTGGCACTTTTTAAATATTCAAGATGGACGACGAATATTGACAAATATGTTGGAAAACACCAAAAAAAATGAAGTAGTTTGTTAAGAAAAGTAGAGAGAGACATTCTGGTGCAACGTTCGACTGTTTCATTAACAGCACTAGTTCTTGATGTATTTCACATGTCAAACGGTACAGAAATAATTTGAACAAATTATAGAAAAGTCTAAACGAATAAACTATTAAAAATAAATCTTTTCCGAACTATTATCGCCTAAAAAATTTCGGGAAAATCGAGAAGAGATCGATGCATTAATCCCTTTAGAAAAGTAGGTCCATCTTGAATATTTAAAAAGTGCCACATGACAAATTAAAGTACATGACATAAGCTTTTATTTCGGCATAGGGAAAAATTTTTTTATAAAAACTGTTCTGGACAGATGGGGGTGTCCGGTTGGCGAAGAATGCCCCAAAAATAAAAAAACAAAAAAAAAAATACCAGTCTAACAGTTAGACTTGATAGAAGTGAAACCTTCCGTAAAACAAACTGAGAGAGAATAAGACGAAAGCAGCATTAGGAGCGGATAATTATAGGTTCATTATAATATTGCTATAAAGTTCATATTTTATTTTCTTCATTTTATCATTATTCATCCTCAATGTTTTCAATTTCAACAAATGATACGAGTGGCTTATGATAGATAAAATATGATACAAATGCTTTGGTTTCGATGTTGTCAAAAAAAATACCCAAACGGACCGAAGAAACAGACTTACAAATTTCTTCCATTTTCGTCTACTTGTATTCATATAAAAATTTATGTTTCTTCCCACCAAAGCTAAATGTATTAGTATATTTTTTCTTGTATTTATTCAAGGCTGAAATCCCGGCGGTACTGCAATACCGGGCCAACCCGTGGCAGAGGTGGGGAAGCAAGCCCCTATAACACTCCGCGCATTTCCAAAAATTAGTTTAACATTTGTTGTCCTCCGATGGAGGATCTATCAGATGTTAAGCTGATAGGAACAGATACCACACTACCTACTTCAATAGATTTTCTAATAAACCTCTCGAGAATTACACGCTCACAAAAATTAATGTACGAAATATTTATACCGATTCACTTAACTGACTTTCAGTATCTAAACCAAAAGACTGTTTTCAATAAATAATCAGAAATGTCCTACAATGCAAATTTCAAAAAAAGAAAAAAAAATTCCATTTTCGTCTACATGTATTCATATAAAAATTTATGGCTCTTCCCACCAAAGCTAAATGTATTAATATATTTTTTCTTGTATTTATTCAAGGCCGAAATACCGGCGGTACTGCAATACCGGGTCAAACCCTGGCAGAGGAGGAGCAAGCCTCTAAAACACTCCGCCCATTTCCTAAATTAGTTTAACATTTGTTGTCCTCCGATGGAGGATCATCAGATGTTAAGCTGATAACCACACTACCTAGTCAATAGATTTTAAATAATAAACCTAATAAACCTTTTGAGAATTACACTCTCACAAAAATTAATGTTCGAAATATTTATACCGATTCACTTAAACTGACTTTCAGTATCTAATATAATATCTAATATAACGCTTCGTAACTAAATAACTTTTAGACCAGCAACGACAACATGGCGCGGTAGCCGAGCGACTAGCAATGTGAGCTTCCGATCCAAAATCCTTGGTTCGAATCACGAGAAAAAATAAAAGTTATTTTTATTTAGTTGTCGCTACGTTTATATCAACATATAATATAACGCTTCGTAGCCAAGGGGGTCGCTTTTTCGTTTCACTTTTCCTCAAATCACTCCCAACGATTCTAAAGAAGTTTTCACTTCAAAAACAACAACAAAAAAATAGGAACTCAAAGTGCAGCAACTTCGACGTGGTGGGTTCTAGGCTACAAAAATATTTCTGTTCTCGTATTTTCGCAATAAAAAGTTGGCAAAAAGCTGCACACTCAATAACGTTTTATTATTGATTTATAGTGTACATGTGCTTAATCTTGGATAAATTTATGTCTAATTAGTTTATAGTCCTCATTTTTGGTATGAAATGTAAAATAAAATTTCTCAGAATATCAACAGAAATTTCGATATTCGAGGCCTTTGCTGGCGACAGAAGATATCGTTCGATTGGGCTGAAATTTATTTTTATTAGTCTAACAGTGCAACTTTTCCGCACCATTAGAATTCGATCCTAAAAACCAATTTTTTTTCGGCCCAGTCTATTATATGTATATAGCTTAGTCTGAAAATAGAAATAAAAATTGTTTTAGTAACCTTGAAAGCTACCCATTTTTTATTTTTGGTTTCATTTGACGGAAATTTTTTGGGCATTTTTTTGAGCCACCCCAACATATATAATCTTGGTTATACATATATAGCCCAGATTGGAAAAAAAAAATTACTTTTCATTGCGATGCTGAAAGCTCCCCGAAATTCAAGAAAATCTAAAAAAATTAAAAATATTTATTTATTTTTTTTTTTTTTTGTGGCATCTTGTATTGCAAATTTTTTGCACAATTTTTTTGGGGCACCCTATATATATATACTCATGCTTATATATAG
>JAYXIM010028023.1:0-18369 GCA_037575425.1 Anastrepha fraterculus
ACACCGGCACCAATACGTGTTCATATCGAAACTCGCGTGTTTGAAAACAAAAAAAAACATTAAAAAAAAATTGTTTCTAATTTTATCAACACCGGGGCACCAATATTCGTTCATATCGAAATTCGCGTGTCTGAAAAAAAAAATATTTTTCCAAAAAATTTTTTTTAATTTTTTCAACACCAGCACCAATACTTGTTCATATCGAAATTCGTGTGTTTAAAAAAAAAGTTGTTTTCAAATACATTTTTTTTTTAATTTTTTCAACACCAACACCAATAGTTGTTCTTAGAGAAATTCGCGTGTTTGAAAAAAAAAATATTTTTCAAAAAAATTGTTTTTGAATTTCTTCTTCTTCAAAATTCGCATATTTAAAAAAAAATTGAAAAAAAAATTTTCTTAATTTTTTCAACACCAGCACCAATATTTGTTCATGTCAAAATTCGCATATTTGAAAAAACAAAAAATATTTTTCAAAAAATATTTCGAACATTTTTTTAAATTTTTTCAACACCAGCACCAATATGTGTTCATAACGAAATTCGCATATTTGAAAAAACAAAAAAAATTTTTCAAAAAATATTTTTCAAAAAAAAATTTTTTTTTTATAATTTTTTCAACACCAACACCAATATTTTGTTCTTATAGAAATTCGCGTTTTTGAAAAAAAAAATTTTTCAGAAAAAATTTATTTAAAAATTTTTTTTTTTTAATTTTCCAACACCAACACCAATATTTGTTTATAAATTCGCATATTTGAAAAAAAAAGTAGTTTTGAAAATTTTTTGAAAAATATTTTTTTTTTTAATTTTTTCAACACCAGCACCAATATCGAAATTCGCATATTTGAAAAAAAAAAAACATTTTAACTTTTTCAACACCAACACCAATATTTGTTCATATTGAAATTCGCGTATTTGTAAAAAAAAAAATTTTTTTTCTAAAATATTTTTCAAAAAATATTAAAAAAAAATTTTTTTTTGTAATCTTTTTCAACACCAACACCAATATTTTGTTCTTATAGAAATTCGCGTGCTTGAAGAAAAATTAATATTTTTCAAAAAAAAATGTGTTTGAATGTTTTCAATGACACTCAAAAGTGCATTCTTCAATTCGTTTTTCGCGCCATTTTTTGTTTTTATAAAAAAGATAGTAAGAATATTTCGCATTTAACCAGACATTCCTTTCCGTTTGCTGCTCAACGCATACTACATTAAATTATCTGCTGGTATACACAACTTGAATAATTTCACTAAGCAAAATTTAAATTAGAAAAAAAAAGTTTCCTATTTACTTACAAATCCAATAACATTAACAAGTTTAATTTATTAGCCTTTACAAAATATTGTAGTTGTTCTTGACATATTCTCTTAACGTTTGTACTCGTTTTTGCTCTCGCTGCCATTGACATTGTTCACATATTCGTCGAGGTTGTGGTGTCAGTCGCTTTTCGGTTACTGCTCACTGCCAAATCCACAAACGCTGGTTTCAGGCCATTTTGCAATGTTCCGCCTCCACGCCATCGGAATTTACCTTCCCTTAGTCTCTGCTAAATATGCGGCTCCACTACGCTCTACCCTACTCAAACAGTCATTTTATTACTGCGTTGCGTGTGTGTGTGTGTGTGTGCGTATACATTTATTAGAGAGATATATTTCTATGGCATAAATATATACAAGTTATGCTATGGCTCTGGTTTTACTTGTCCTATCCTCAACATTATCCTGCTTAGATTTTGGCAGCCGAAGCATTTGGCTGAGCTTTGTTGCGACTTTAGTTCGTATTTGTATTACTTTTTCGTGTTTTTTTTTCTATTTGTTTTACTCCCGCATTCACAGATGACAACGCAGGCATACAAATATTTATATATGTATTCTATATATTCACACACAAACACACATACTTCTTTATATACCTGCATGTGCTTGGTGCTATCAGAAATTTATGTTGCTAGGAATTTTCTTTTTTGCTACATTTATTGTTTGTTTGCTTATTTGTTATTGTTATTGCTTATTATGTTTGTGTGGTCTGTGCCATTTATGTGCAGGCCGAACTGCCTCTTTGCTTATCCATTTGAGTGCCCAACTGTTAGCTGCTGACTGGCTGCTTTAGCAATTTCGGTAATCACTTTTTGTTGCCTGTGGCGAGCAGCAGTTAAATTAGAGTTTATTTTATTGAAAATGCGTGAAATTTGCCGCTCACATCGCTACGCTCGCTGATCTACTTTCATTTTCATTTTCGTTTTCCGTTTCTTTGCTTTATTTCATTTAATTTTTTTCTTGTGCTTTGCCTTTTGATGGTCGTTGTTTTGCACAAAGCTTTGTGGCAGTAATTTCATTTTCTGGTCATCGCGTTTAATTTGAATTTAAGTACAAATGGTTTCGAGGCTCTCGGGTGAATAGGCAGTGATATTTCGTATTGGTTTCACGCCTCTATAAAAATGTAATTTCCAATCCAATTGAATTTTGTAGTAAAATTGGTTAAATACGGAAATCAACAGAAAATGCGCCGTGATGGAAGTGAAGCATTAAATGCCAATAATTATTGCGAAAAAACGAAGTATTTGGTGGCATTGAAGTGGGGAGTGTTACAGGGGGACAAAAAACAAGTGTTTACAACATTTTTTAATGAAAAAAAATGTATCATTGATAGTAGCTCAATTGCAATATGGTGGAATGCCCTGGAGAAAGGCGTAAACATTAAAAAAGTTGACAGGGTCCAAAGACTTGCAACTGTTTTTATAACCGGTGCAATGTCAACCACACCATCGAAAGCTCTATTTGTGATATTAAACTTCCTTCCGGTAGACCTGCAGGCAAAGTACATTGCGCGCAGTGCAGGAATAAGGCTGAGCACTTTAAGTAAGTGGTCAAACACAGACTATGGTCACGGATGGCCATTGGGGGCTTCCCAGACAGGTGGACTATACAGTTCCGCCTATACTTGCCACTACAACGTTCGTGACCCTCCTACTCTCCAGGGAAGAGTGGGAACGGGACGTGGTAAGGCAGGGCGACTCCATCCATGTATACACAGATGGCTCAAAGCCCGATGGCAGGGAGGGCGGAGGTGTATATTCGGAACATCTAGGGATCTCCTTCAGTTTTCGGCCTCCCGACTACTCTAGTGTCTTTCAGGCTGAACTGATGGAAATAATGAAAGCCGTGACACTGATACAGTGTGATGCGATACCTGGAGATGATATCTATATTTTCACTGATAGCCAGGCGGCGATAAAATCCCTCACAAAATAGTCGACAACCTCCAAGGTAGCCATGAAATGCCGCACATCCCTTAACGAGATGGCTGAGTCATTTCACCTAATGATAGCATGGGCTCCTGGTCATCGCGACATTGAGGGGAACTGCAGAGCCAATGAACTAGCGGTACCAAATTGACTTATGAGTACATAGACAACGATATAGGTGTACCCTTGCAAACATGTAGACTACGTATCCGCGAAGAAATTGTTAGAGTAGCGAACGAAAGATGGCGTAACGAAGCCACTTGCAAAATAGCCCGACAGATGTCGCCGACTCTCAATTCTAAACGCACAGAACTTCTACTAAGAAGAGATAAGCATAGTCTTAAAACACTGATTTCAGTTATTACGGGGCACTGCTTAATCGGTAGGCATGGCCAGAGAATGGGTGTGAAAACACATGACTTCTGCAGAAGTTGTCTAGACGAGACGAGGAAGAGGAAGAGACGATACCGCACCTTCTGTGTCACTGTCCTGCTCTACCCAGACGTAGACTCACCATTTTGGGCGGACATTTCTTCAACGAGTTAGAAGACCGCGGCTATGTCGAAATTAAGGATCTTGCGAAATTTTTGAATAGCACACATTAGTTTCAGGAGGCATAGGGGCTAGTTCCCCACGCTGCATCACAATGAGCCACGAGCCTGAGTGTGTCCTACAATGGACAACCGCTTCAACCTAACCTAACCTAGTAGTTTCGAAGTGGCCAGCTTTAGCACGAATAAACAAGCTGAAACGTTTCAAAAAATTTTGGGCTATAGGCCGTAGTTCGCCTACCGCTATGCGATCCCACTCTCGACGCAAAGCTTGCTTCAGGGACTCCAAAGTTTTGTGGCGTTTTGCACAGACTCTTGCCTCCAAAATCGACCATACGCTGTAATCCAGCGAATTCAGATCCGGTGAGTAGGGTGGCCATTCTTGGGAAGTAATGAAAGAGGGGAAATTGGCTTTGCATCACTCTTGGGTTGTTTTTGCTCTGTGGACTGGTGCCGAGTCCTATTGAAACGTCGCCTCATCGACACCAAATAAAGTGCTGCTGTGACCAGGGAAGAACAACTGCTTCTAATATGTCTTAACGGTAAACTTCTTTATTGATTTTGACTCCTTGGCGTATGAAAATCAGAGAAGTCTTGCCACTGGCGGAAATTCCACTCCATACCATGACAGATCGCGGAATTTGACGATGTTCAACCATGGACGAAGGTCCAGGGACTTCTGTAGACCAATTTCTGTCGTTTTGATGATTCTGAGCTTGTTCAACGGTAAACAGCTTCTCATCCGTAAAGACGATTTTTCCCCAGCCTGTACCTGCGGCCCGACGTTGGAGCGAACGGCATCTTTCGAGTCTTACTTTCTTGTTTTCATCCGTGAGCAGCTGGCATTTTTGTAGTTTATAAAGCTTGAGTCCAAGGTCTTTTTTTGCTATAAGGCGCACTGATGCACGATTGATGCCTGTCTCGCGAGCAATTTTCCTCATCGAGACTATAAAATTTCGTTGAACTCTTTTTTGATGATTTTTCGGTTGTTGGAAGTATTAACAGTTCGTTTTCTCCCTCCTCCAGGACGGCCACCTTCATTGCCAAGCACCTAAAATCGTTTGATTACACGAGAAACGAATGAAGGTGCAAAGTTTTATTAAGATAATGAAAATTTTACTAGAATTAATAGTTGCAAAGACAATTAGTTGCAAAGTGGGTGTCGGTTTTATCAGATCTAAATAATATTCGAGAGGATATAGAGGAAACTTTAGAGCGCCTTCTCTGTCTTTGTTCAGATATATCAAAAACGCGCCCGAAATGCCTGTCAGCCCCAAAGTTTAAGGGTATGGAGAATATCTCAAAAATGGATCTTTCAGCGCTGCTTAGATTTGCTAAAAGCGTTGACACCCTAAGGGATGTCAACTTTAAATTTTGATAGAGGCCAGTCTCCAATCTCGTAGCGCTAGGCACCAAAAGGTCTATACGTGGCTCAATGCCAGCCGAGTTAACTTAACCTAACCTAAATAGTATTCAAAACTGCACGTGATAAGATCTAAAGCAGTACTTACACCAAGTTGTATAGAAGGTTAAAAAAAACTTCCATACATTGCATTCCTGTTATGTAGCGAACAAACTCTGAGCGAATTTGCTTTGCCAATTGCTGAAATTTCATAGGTTTTGTATGATTGAAAATTAGCGTTAAATGAAAAATGAGTATGACTAATGCCTGAATTTTTACTATTTTTTTCAGCCAACCTTTTTTCAGTTCAGAAAAACACTTTCACTAAGTTTTGTTCAAATACCTGAACTTTCCCTCGAGTCGAGTCGACTACGGAGTAACGGAGATTGTCGATGCAAATGTTTCCGGATGTTTTTCATGTAATTCTAAAATACTGGCATTCCGAAAATAATTTTTTTAAATTCCGTTTCGCTAAAAACTAGCGGAGATTGTAGATCTAAAGATTTCTCAATTTTTTATGCGATTCCGGGATATCGGCATCCCGGATATAATTTTTTAAATAATTTTTGTTTAAAATCGGCAGTGATTGTTTATTTTAACTTTTCGAAGTAGTTTTGAAGCAACAGCGAACTATCGGGATTCCGGATATATTGTTTTTTTTAATTTAATTATGAAAAGTTTCTTACCACCGTCCGTTTGCATGCCTTTTCATGCCTTTTTCATGCTTGGGAACGGACAGCAATCGCAAGGTAACAAATCTGCGAAATACGCAAGGTGAGAAAGCAATTTTTATTGCAATTCATTCAGTTAAGCCAGGCTCCAAAGTTTTCATTCGAATGTGTACTTGGTTCATGGCCGCACACATCGTACGAGTAATTTTTTCATAGCCAAATTTTTATGCAATTCCTACTACACAGGCTCCCTGAAATTCGTAAAATGCCAGCTATCGCGCATTGCACCTTCAGTACTTAATACAAAAATACAAATACAAATCTTTAATTCTTAAAGCAAAAATCGCATGCATTTTCGGAACAGTTGCTGCAGTGAAAAATTCTATGCGTTGGCCAGAATGTGGTTCACTTTTTCGGCAGATATGATTACGTTTAAATTCATTTACCATAAAAAATACACAAAAACAAAACATCGCCAAAAGATGGTACAGGTGCCCCCTCCACTATTCACAACTCTTCTTTTATTACATTCGGCTTATTCTTTTTGTATAATTTATATGATACAACTCCTCCAAATTCACAAAAAAAAGGTATTTTTTTCTCGAATGACAGCAAATAAGTACATAACTCAAACTATGACAGCTGCTACACAAAACGATGAAGTTTAGATAAAAATACAATTTATATTTTACTAGATGTTACCAGCGTCTCCGCCCGCATATTAGTTTGTAAGTATGTAACACAACTGGAGCCAAAAAAGTTGTTGTCTAATAATAACTTCCCATACCCCTTAACATCAGGAATTTTATTTCCATGTACATCTCTTTTTTATGTTACATGCAATAACGCGGCTCTGGGGCAAAAGATTTTAAATTTCATTCCAATTCACAGAGATAAGATCGTAATACGGACAGATGAAGATTATTCGGATGATTTAGAAACGTCTCCTTTACTTTTTGCGCAATATTTAAATGACTTGCCTGAAGATTTGAGTGGTGGTTTGAAAGTTCATCTAAATGTTTTAATTTCCAAATTGAGTGCTATAGGATTCCATTCCACTCTTTTAAAATGGATTAAATCCTATCTCTCCTCTCGGAAATGTGTTGTTAATGTTGATGGTGCGTCATCTATTTCTTTTATTGCGTCCTCTGGTGTACCTCAGGGAAGTATACTGGGTCCCTTACTTTTTATACTTTTTATTAATGACATTTCCAGTTGTTTTAATAACGCAAATTTTCTCTTGTATGCCGATGATTTAAAGATATACTCGAGGATTGCAAGTACAGTGGACTCTTTAAACCTTCAATCTGATCTAGATAACGTTGATTCTTGGTGTAAAAGAAATAAGTTAGATTTAAATATAAGCAAGTGTTTTTATATTTCTTATTCTAAATCTTGTTCTCTTATACCCACTTTGTGGTTCTAGCTTATCTCATCGAAGTGAAACTACTGATCTTGGCGTGGTATTTGATTCTAAATTCTCTTTTCAAAAACATTTAAATCACACTATTTCAAAGTCTTATTCCGTACTTGCGTTTATTCGACGTTTTAGTTCAGACTTTGTTGATCCATATACTCTAAAGTTGTTGTATACGTCTCTGGTGCGTTCCAAGTTGGAATATGCCGTCTTTATTTGGAGACCATATTATGCTTGTCATATTAGTAGGCTTGAACGTGTCCAGAAAGCTTTTGTGCGTTATGCATTGCGTTCTTTAAATTTCACTGATCCAAGTCCATCCTATAAAAGTCGGTGCTTGCTTATAAATCTAAAATCACTAGATATTAGAAGGACCATTCTCTCCATTACTTTCCTCTTCGATTTGATAAATGGGGTTATTGACTCCCCATCGCTACTCGAGAAAATCTATTTCAATATTCCTCAGCGAAGTTTACGGAATCATGATTTTTTCTGGTTAGGGTTGGCAAGAACTAACTATGCGTTCAATGCTCCGATTTCTAGAACTCTGGGTGATTTTAATTCGCTTTCAAATCATACTGGCCTGGATTTCTGCTCCACAAAGAATCACTTCAAATTGGTTCTAAATGAATTGTTGAACTAATTTCTTCGTATTAATCTAATCTTCTTCTCATTATAATTGAAACTTGTTAATTATAAGTTTAATTTTACTTTGATTAATTTATTCAGCATTAATCTGTTTTCATAGTCTGTAAGAAACACTGTATTTTTAGACTATTAATTAATTAAATAAATAAATAACGTTTATGGATGTAAAGGACAGCTGGATCTACCTTAACTCTTCACATCCAGATGTCAGTGATTTGTTTTTATTGTGAGCTTTTACAATTCGGCGATTAACTCTCCTTGTACGAGGGGTGCCTTTTATATTTCGGGATTTGGCAACCCTGGTGTTGCAATCTGGCAACTGACAGCTGTATCGCAAAGTTTGACATTTTTTGGCTTTTACGTACTCAGAACGTTTTGAAATACCAGCGCTATTTGTGTTGTTTACAGTAACTTAAAATATTCATCTCGGTCCAAAAATGGAATTAAATCGTGAACATTTTCGTGCGATTATTTTTTACAACTTTCGACGTGGACTAACTCAGCTACATTGCATGGATGAACTTAATTCATTTTTTGGCGATGAAGCTCTATCAAGGACCAGTGTTTATCGATGGTATGGTGAATTCAATCGTGGTCGTAGTTCACTCCAAGACGAATTCCGTGAAGGTCGTCCAAAATCAGTTGTTGTTCCGAAAACCATTGATGCTGGGCGCGAACTGATATTGCAAGATCGTCATGTGACCTATCGTGAGATTGAGACAACCTTAGGCATTAGTGGGACCAGCATACATTCAATATTGCATAAACATTTGACTGTCAAAAAAATTTGTTCGCGTTGGATCCCACACAATTTGTCAATCGCTCTATGACATCGTGACAGGTGATGAATCATGGATTTACGCGTATGAGCCCGAAAGTAAACAGCAGTCGACTGTATGGGTGTTTCAAAATGAGCCAAATCCAACAAAAGTTGTTCGCGCACGAAGCACTTCCAAGCAAATGGTCATTCATTCAAAGTTTCGCATTGAAAGGTATAAACTGTAATTATTTTGAAATTCAATTTGTTCGTTTATAGGTATGATAAATTGCTGACTTGAAGCTGCAGTAATAAGCAGCGCATATTGATTGCTGGATTGAAACGTTTAAAGTGACTGTCGTAAAGTTCTATTTTTTATTGGAAGAAATTTTTGCTTTCTCAATATCGTTAGACTAAATTTTTCGAATTTCTTTTCTGAGATTTTATTTGCCCCAACGGAGAAGAAAAAAACATAAAAGACAATCAACGACGATAACCAATTTCTTATGGCCCATATTGAACCATATAGACCTAGACGACATGCGGTTCCAGCAGGACGGCGCTACGTGCCACGTAAGGCTATCTCTCGCAGGGGTGATGTGAATTGGCTACCAAGGTCATACGATTTGACCCCGCTAGACGTTTTCCACTTGAAGTCTCTGGTCTATGCAAATAAAACACAATCAACCGATGCTCTAAAGGTGAACATAATACAGGCCATCGCTCAAATTCAGCCGGATCTATGCGGAAGAGTCATTGAAAATTGGACCACCCGGATCCGTTCCACCATAAGAAGCCGAGGCGGGCATTTGAATGATATCATATTCCACACTTAATGGCATATATGCGCCTTTCAAATAAAAAAATAATTTTGTCAATAACTCACACACAGCTTGCTTTATTCCATTTCAACATCTACCCGCCCTTATTGAAAACCCCTTTATTATTAGAAAGAACAAAAATAGCCCTTGCAGTTTGGATTGGGAAACTAATGCAAAGAAGAATGCCTGTAAATGGTTATTTAATCCAGGAAAAAGCTCTTCCGTTGTATGAGGCAGTGATATAGTCGGAGCTATCAACTGTCACTTCCCAGGCTGGTAGAGAATTTCCAGCTAGCAAAGGATGCCCAACCGGGTATTTAAAAAGGAATTCATTTCATAATATCAGACGAAATTACTACTTTGGTACATGAAATTGGCGGAGGTGGTTTTAATAATTTCAGACATGATGATAAAGAAAAATTATTTGTGGATGATGCCTTAAATGACAATGATATTATTGATCTAACTTTAGATGTCGCCGTAGGTCTAGAAGGTGATAATGATGAAAATAAAAAGCCAATCTCCTAGCTGCAAAAATAATTCGAGAAGGTCTTCAACTTTAAACTAGAACGTGAGCTGCAGAACTGCATGTCTGGATATCGTGAGCTACAAAAACAAATTAATAGAATCATCTTGTAAAGAAAAAAAGAAATAGTTACACAGAACGAAAACGTTAAAATCTATCGCCTTTACCGCAAATATCTATTGCAGAGACAGTCTCTTCTGATGGTGATGGTGATTTGGAACCACTTCGCAAAACGTGCCAACCATTATCAGATAGCGAAAGTTATTAAGAAATATAAACTTTATTACTTTTGAATAATTTAAATGAATTAAATTTGAATACAAGTTTATTTTAAACTTTTTTATGAATTTCTTTCAGACATTCGACGTAATTTATTAAACAGCTTATTTCTTTTAATTTCTGCAAACTATTTTATGCGTTTTAAGTTAATTTTAAATCATTGTTTTGATTTTATGTTATATTACAATAGAAAATTACGGAACATATCCCTACTTTTTCAAGACAAGTAAAGTCTTTTTTATGCGAATTTTTTATATGGGTCGTTCTATAGAACGTTTCCACCGCATAAAACGAGACCCTACAGTACTTATATAAGACTGCTTCTCAGTGGCGATGATATAGTCATTTTGGTGGATGATATAAATACACTTCAAAAAATGGTTAATGATCCAAAGTTTTACAGTGAAAAAAAAAAACAAAGGTTAGCCAATCCAAATCGGCAAGAATGGTTTTTTGGCAAACTATCGAAAAAAGAAAAATAGCAACACAAACGAGAGATTTGTGTTACATTAACAGGCACGTACAGTTACTCAAGGGTGGTTCTTACACTCAAAATGGATTTAGAAAATAGGAATAACGCCACAATGTCAAGTTATATTATTATATAAAGAGTTTTTAATAAGAGGTGATATTTTATATTCAAAGAAAAATGCTATTTTTTAATACAAATGATCGGATGTTTATTTCATTATAAAGAGGAAGGTATGCCGTTAATGGCGCAAAATAACATCAGGCAAATGACCGCCACGACCACGCTTACAGGACAATATCCTTTTCATGAAATTTTCCATAACCGAATTGCAAAGTGGCTGCCCTGTGCCCTCGATAGCTTCACGAATTCCATCTTTGAGGTCTTGCATCGACCCTGAGCTGTTGCCGTAGACCTTCTCTTTCACGTGGCCCGAAAGAAAAAAGTCACAAGGTGTTAAATCACAAGATCCCGGTGGCCAGTTGTGATCACCTCTTCGATAGATAACACAGTCCGGAAGCTTTTCCCGTAAAAGGTCATTGGTTTCGTTGCTTGTGTGGCATGTAGCGCCGCCTTGTTGAAAACATACGTTGTTCAGATCAATACCATCCAATTCCGACCATAAAAAATCGTTAATCATCTCTCGATAGCGCAATCCATTCACCGTAACTGTTGCTCCAGCTTCATTTTCGAAAAAGTAAGGTCCAATGACTCTGCCGGACCATAAACCGCACCAAACAGACACACAGTGAGAATGGAGAGGCTTTTCAGCAATAACTGTTTGGATGGATTTTCTGAGCCCCAGATGCGCCAATTTGCTTGTTGACAAAGCTACCGAGGTGGAAGTGGAATAGGCCTCACCCCTCAAGATGATTTTTCGATGAAATTCCGGATCATTTTCATGCATTTCAACGACCCAATCAGCAAAGACACAACGTTGTTGATGATCGGCCGGCTCAAGTTCTGGTGTTAACTGAACTTTATAAGCCTTAAGACCCAAATATTTATGCAAAATACGGTGTAATGACGTTTGGGGAAAGCCTAATTCCTAATTCCAAAGAACGACGAGGAATGGACAAATGGACAAACTTTGGGTTTCTTCAACACTTTCGGCTACAACAGCAACATTTTCGGCTGTTCTTGAGCGGCGTGCACGGGTTTTATTCCTTATATCATTAACTTGTCCCAACAGCTCGAACACTTTCTGTATTGCGGTCCGACAAGATGCTTCACGATTACCCAAAAATGTTCGAGTTTTACGAACCGTCTCTGCCAGATGTTCACCATTTGTATAGTGAGTTTTAATAATTTGAATACGTTGTTTAAGCGAGTGTCGTTCCATTTTTATTAATGGCGTAGTTTCTACTTGTCAAATATCAAAAAATTACAGCTTGAAAAGTGATATCTACCGAAATAGCGGGCTATTTAAAATAATACCTGTTATTGGAAAACACTTTAGTATGAATCCTAAGTACTTGGCTATCTCTCTCAAATGAATTTCCACATCCTTAAAAATTAGCGGGGATATTATAGGAAGCCTATGGTTTTTTCTTTCTTTCTTTCAGTTTTTGCGGAGTTTATACCAAGTGTCCCCTACTCTCAGTCCTGCTTCTAAGCTTGGCCATGTTAGAGCGCAGAATATCCATAACGGAAATTGCTAGATCATCTGCGTAAGCAGTGACATGGCAACCGCTTCTTTACTATTTGGTAAGATTTTTGCATTCCACATGGAAATTTCATTATTTTTCCGGTTCTTAATAGTTGATAAACTTTCTAAACTAAACTAAAACAAACTTTTTATGTGCGCCACTAAAAAGTTTAAAATATTGTCAAAAGATGACTCACAACAATTCTTATAATTTAGCGCCATTTGAGAAAATGAACTTTCGATTTAGTTGGAAATTCCTTACATCTGCAAAACGCATATCCTCATTTCTCAAACTCTGACTTGAGTAATTCACCAGCAATAAATAGAGTGCCAAAATAAATTTTACATCAAGAATATTAACTGGTGTAAATAGAAATTCTGATGGCAAACATTAAAATTTAACGGCAACTCATTATCATCCGAAACACCCAGTGTCATGGTTTCTTTATCTTCGCTGCCAGTAGATACACACATACATGTTTACTATGTGAACACACACATACATGCACACGTTTATATACACACATACATATACAGCATTGCAATGGCATAGCCTTGGAACTACTGAGACCGTCTGCGCGACTGTTTGCTTGCTGGGGGAATTGTTTAGCCGAGAATTCGCTGCGCTTGGCGTCAGCGACAAAACAAGAAAAGCAAAAGTAAAAATAAAAATACTAAACAAAAACCAAACGACTGTCGGTACGACAGTTGGCAGAAAAGATCTGATTCAGCTAGATTGGAGATTGGTTATTCGTAAGACTTTTGTCGACAAATGAATCAAAGAAATTCATGAGCTTGTGGGGCCAACCAAAGCTGATTGCTTGCTGGTTACAGCAACTTGCACATCGGAGGTACATAAAAGTTTCATAAGCGTCAACGACGTTTCATCCCCCCCGTGTTGTAGCACAAGAGACAAACAATGATGGAAAATATTTATTCTAATAACGCTTGTCACTCGACAGGCAATGGCAAAACCTCCGAGTGCCTTTCTGCTGTGAAAAATCTTTTCATAAAAAACATCTGCCATTCGGAGGTGGCATAAGCTGCCGAAAGAGCCCTCCACTAACCTGCCAGTTCAATGCTAAGACGCACGCACACGACAAAAATGAAGCACCAACTCAGTCGCACACTCTACAGAGAATGCAGAAGTGTGAGTCGGTTTATTATTATTCATCCCGCCCAATGCATATGACAATGCTGACTTTGACAATGTGGGCTACTCTACTCGGCTCTAGATGTGGGTACGTTCAATGCTTGAGCAGTGGTTGGTTGACTGGGACCTACAGCAGAAGCACTTAAATGTGTCATGTGAGTAATTAATATATCATCATAATTGTTGTCTGGGCCTACAAACGTTGTTATGGCTATTTTTATTACTTTGTCCGTCTCTTGTAATAGTTTGTAAGAAATTGAATAAAACGAATACTTGGAGTGATGAGAATTGGTTGTAGGCAAACCTTTTGAGGAGGTATGGCTTTTTCTGTGCTAGAAGGGTGGATGGGATGAAGAAGGGTGGTTGGGTTTATCTCGTCTACATTTAAATACAAATAAATAGTTCTATGACTTTTGAATTTTAGCAATAAGTAGTGGAAATAAACTACGGTAAAAGTCTCAAATTGAAGCTAGTGGCCTCTAAAATCTAAACTATAATACATTTTCACTTTGTAAGACAATTTACGTCAACATTTCGGTTCTACCATAGGGAAACCTATGGGTTAACGCTATTGTGATCAGATTTAACGTCATCTATGACTAACAGGTGTACTAAAGCCTAATCTCAACAAATAGCGGGGAAGATCTGCTTGCTTAAGTTATAAGTGGCACAACCTCTTTATTGGTACTCCTCCTGTGAAGAGATACGACAAGGCAATCATAGGTGCATCTTGAATCGAGCGCTTCCTAGCAGGTCGATTTTTTCATGTAAGCTGTACATGGTTGGTTAGTTAAAGGGGTGATTTCACCCGCGCCTGTTAGAAGCGAAGAAATGATGAGGGAAATTTTCAAAATGAAAACAAAAAAAAAACGCCTGGTTTCAACCTCATAACTGCAGAAATTCTTCAGAGATTGCGCAATAATTGTTACTTGTCTGTCTCAATTGATCAATTTGTGTTTTTTTGTTAAAATATGTTGTTATGTACTGGAAGACAGCAGATATAATTATGATTCTGAGAGTCGGAAAATCGCCAAATGATGTGTTTTCATACCGACCTATTTCTCTACTAACAATGCTGTCCAAACTTTTTGAACGACTGTTACTGACTCGAATGTTACCGATTATAGAAAACCAGAGAGTTATTCCAACGCACCAATTTGGCTTTGGTAAAAATCACTCTACAATTGACCAAGTTTACCGGGTTGTTAGAACCATAGAGTGTGCGACAGAGGAAAATAAAATTTGCACAGCGGTGTTCCTTGACGTCTCGCAGGCGTTTGGCATGCGGGCTTACTCCACAGACTAAAATTGATTTTGCCCAGGAATTATTGCGAAATCCTTTCTTCCTACCTTGATGGCAGACACTTTAGTGTCAGACTTGACAAAACCTATTCTAAATTACAAAAAGCAAGCGCCGATGTACCTCAAGGAAGTTTCCTAGGCCCTGTCTTATTATACTCTTGTATGCGCATGACTATTGTAGCAGTTGGAGAATTAATCGATACTATAACGACGAGATTGCTATATAATCAAAATCTTAAGCCGATCTGGACGTATGGCATTCCGCGATGGGGATGCTTAGGCGAATCTTCCATGACTATTATCCAACGATTCCAAAATAAAGTGTTTTGTCACATCATCAGTGCTCCACACTATGCTCCATCTCGACCTCCATTATGATCTTGGTGTGCTGCACGTCACTGACGTAGCGAAAAAGTGTGTCATGGCTCACAGACAACGTCTAAGTACACATGTCAAAGCTGAAGCATTGGCTTTGCTCTAGCCAAATACTCATCGTCGGCGGTTCAAGCGTAAAACATTTTTAGACCAGATGGGCAGCCAGTAGCAGCTGTTCCTTTTTTATTTAGACATCTTAGTTTTTCCTTCTTTTAATATAAAGGGTGGTTAAATTTCAAGGGCCGATGTTGAATGTGAACCACACCTAAACGTCAACGATACCGTTGGACTTCTTTCTGTGAAGTTATTTGAAAGAAAAGGTGTACGTCGATAAGCCAGCAACAATTCAAGAGCTAAAGGATGAGATAATTCGGCACATTAACGGCATAGAACCTCAATTATGCCTCAGCGTCATCGAAAATTTGGACCATAGGATGGAGGTGTGCCGCCGAGACCGCGGCTTCTATTTAGCAGATATTTTATTCTATATGTAATTGAACCATACCAATATTATCATAATAAAGAGAAATGATAATAATTTCTTCAAAAAATTGTATTTTATTCAAATTCAACACCGGCCCTTAAAACTTAACCACCCTTTATATGTTCAATAAAAATTGCTCGTTAGCATCTTTATTTAGTTGTTCTAGTTGTAATTTCTAAACATTATTCTGTTTATACTTTAAGATGCGTTAATAAAAAATAAACTAAACCCTGGCTACCAACTTGTCTAATGGTTATTTACGGCATGACTTTATCCAGTCTGTGCGGCTTAAGAACCTTATTAGGTTGTTGACGTCTAAAGCAGACAGATGGGCGAGACTCTTGAAAAGTGGTTTTCGAAGGATTGACATTCTCTCCTTACTTAGGGCAAGGCATTCACAGAGGAAATGGCAAATCGTTTTTTGGTTATTTCATCTGGTTGCTTACAACTGTGACAATGGGTGGAGTGAGGGATGATCATTTTGGCTGCTTGTTCTCTGAGAGGCTAAAAGCCAGTTATGACTGCTGCGAGTATCCAGGCGTCCCAGCGTTTCATATTTATCAATAATGACGTTTGGCTATCACTTAAGGTAGGTACCAACCCTTTGTTCCACCAGTTTAGAGGTTGTAAGCAATACGTAAAAATTTTACTTTTCAACTAAAACGGCTTGGAAATATGACTTTCGAAATACCTCACTACACCACCTGTCTAAACAATTGATTAGTTGTTGTTTTTTTTTCTTTTCTTTTTTTTATTATAAATACATTGATTTATTTCTTTAATTGCTTATGGTCAACTTAAGCCTAACTGTAAGTTTTTTTAATTTTAATCATAACCATAGTAGAATTTAACCATAACTAGAATTTTAAGAATTATTTTGATGCCAGTTCCAGCTAGAGAGCCTATATTCTTCCCAGAAAACTCCTTCAAACTCGGTTTATTCGTTACGGAGTGTACCGTGTTCAAATAGACAGAAACAGTTTCTTAAAATGATCTAATTATATTTCATTGCTCTCACAACATCATCCATATTAATTTTCTTGATTAATATAACCAAAGTGCGGGCATGGCGATGCTACACTTAATTTATAGCTGCTTTCGATTCGCAAACCCCCAAACGGGCAAAGTCGTGAGTTCCTTCTAGTTACGGGTAGATCGGGGGCGCTCGAGGGAAGTACTGAGGCTAACAAAGCCGCAGCTCTCAAATTTGGTTGGTGTCCTTACCGGACATTGTCTATGAGGTGTTCATGCGATAAGACTTGAGATTACTTTAAGTTCTTTCTGCAGAAGCTCTGTAGAGGATAAGGTGGAATTAACTCAGCATCTTATCCTGAGCTACCCTACTCTCGTCGGGCTACGATTGAAATATCTGGAATTTCACTTTGTTGGTACACCTGCAGATATAACAGGTTTAAACCTTAGGCACCTGGTGAATTTCATCAGCAGATGGAAGTGGTCAACGTTACTGTCACCATTTGGTCAACATCCTCATTCTTCCTTCTTCCCTCTCTGCAGTTTTTGTTTGGGTTTTCCTCCTCCGTTTTCTCTCTTCCTCTGTATGGCATCATAATGAATGAATTTGATTCCTTATCTAAGTGGGCCCTGGTTTGGGCAGCCATTTATCCTAATCTAACCTAACGTAGCGAGTAGAGAAGAAAATAAGACATTTCCTCTAAATTCAACGCGGCCTATGATTTGACAGCACTGTATTATTTTCATTTTGACAAACTGTAATAGCATTACTTAGAGTATCCAAAATGGTTTGATCCCGTCATAGAACAGTCAAAAGCGTCCTGCTCCTCGCCACATGCCACTTAAACTGTTATACAATTCCAATGCTTTTGCAAGCATTGCGCCTAAAATATAAAAAATAATTGCAATGAAAAAATTATCCCTACCCATACTCGGTAACACCTGTCTAATCATATGTCCTGTGAGCTAAGCGACTATAAACCAGGTGTCCTGAGATAAAAAATTATTGTTGTTTGTTTACTCACACAATTTTTTTGCTTGATGAGCAGCGGAATCCTCTACCGAGTATAGAAGTGGTGAATCGAAAGCGACATATATAGATAGTATAGAATTGGATTCTTTTATCTCTTTGCTTGTTGCCTTTTTAGCCGTATGGAGTTTTCTTCTTCAAATAAGGTGCGAACAAATTATTATTATTATTTTTTTTTTTATTTGAAAATTGGAAAAGTAATGAATTACAATCACAATGAATTAAAAAGCATTAGCGACTAGGCCATAAGCAATCTTTCGAACATATACGCCTCTACTGTGTCTTATAATCCAATTTTGAAACACAGAATAAAAAGTTAAAAATTCGAATAAAAAATCAAGATAAAACAATATTTTCAAAAATAGTGAAAATTTGGACTAAGAAATCGCGATAAAAAATATTTTCATAAGAAGTAAAAAATTGGAATAAAATGAAATAAATAGTGAAAATGTGTATAAAAAATTGCATTAAAAAAAATTTTCATAAAAAGTAAACATTTGGAGTAAAAAATCGAGCTAAAATCATATTTAAAAATATTGTGAAAATTTGGACTAAAAAATTGCTATAAAAAATATTTTCATAAAAAGTAAAAAAAAAATTTTTTTTGTTTGTATGATATA
>JAYXIM010028024.1:0-19282 GCA_037575425.1 Anastrepha fraterculus
GCTGAGGCTCAACTCAAGGTATTCTCAAGTCCAAAATTCAAAAAAACTTTTTCGAATCAAAGAACTTTGTTAGAATACGATCCACAAACAAGAACAAAAAAGCAAATAAAGTGTTTAATTTTCATCTGTATTTCTTAGGTTGGAATAGTTGGTTGAATAAGTTCGTAGCGTTTTCCCCAAGACTTTTATTTAAACAATAAATAATAATTATATCAATTATATATTCACCGTTGCCGTTTACAACCTCTTCCCACCTCTGGACCAATTTATTGATGCCGCGCCGCCAAAAATCGCCTAGTCTGGTAGAAAGGAAGTTGTTGATCTCTGACCAGTTTTTAAAGGCCTCATTGTTATCAAAGATAACGCTCCTCATATGGTTTCACAGGGAGCTGAGAAAATGGTAATCGGTCGGTGCAAGGTCCGGAGAATAAGACGGATGCAGAAGGACCTCCCATTAGAGCTTCTGGAGTGTGGCTTTGACGACTTGTGCAACACGGGTTCTGACGTTGTCGTGAAGGAATATGGTTTGACCATATCGATTAGGTCTTTTCAGTCAAATAGCCTCATTCACGCGGTGTAGGTGGACAATGTAGAGCTCCTTGTTGACCCTGGTATTCTATTTGAGCATATCCCAGTGCACGAGGCTCTGCCAGTCCCACCAAACACATAACATGAACTTCTTTGGATGAACATCGGGCTTAACTCTCGGCTTGCTTTGGCGTATCTCTTGCAGACACCTTTCTTTCTGTCATATTGTCGTATAGACATCATTTCCCAGCTCCCGTCACGATTCGGTACAAAAAGCGCGTGGGCGAGATGTTGAGAGGCAATTTGAAGGTAACGTGAAGCACCCCGGCTCCCAATTTTACGGCAAATTCTATTGTATGAAGATGATTGAGTATCGCTTTATGATCGCAGTTCATTTTTTTCGCCAATTCACGACTGGCTTGGCGTCCGTTCTCCTTCAAAAGTGTTTTGAGCCATTCTTCACCGAATTCAGAAGGCCTTCCGCTGCGGGACGTGACATCGACGCCAATGTCGCCATTTTTGAATTTTGCAAACCATTTCGGTGCTGTAGACTCACCTATGAGACCTTCTCCATACATGTCGCAAATGTCCCGGGCTGCTTCAGCAGCCTTTTGAACTCGGTGAAAGGCAGAGAAGAGCAGGTATCGAAAAGGTTGATGTTTTCCTCCTTCTAAGTCAGCCGCCGAAGACAGATCATCCATCACTTACATTTTCTTAATACGAGCTCTCACATATCACATCACACAAGAGATCTCCTGAGCACTCAAAAAAAAAACGATTTAAAGGCCCTTAAAAAACCACCCAGCATTAAAAATCAAATGCAAAGTTAACATTTTCCAAATTCGAACAAAACAAACAGTCTAACCCATACCTTCCATTGAGAGGACCCGGCTAGTTTACGTTGTTGTAAAAGTAAAAGCTGAAACACCACCAGAATAGAGATGCGATTAGCGGAATATAGTAAGAAGAAGACCGGAGCTTGCCATCATGAATCGTTTAATGCCAGAACGAAGCTTTCAAATTCTGGACATTTAACAAAGACAAAAAGATAAATGTTGAAATGTCGATTCGTGGATTCGTCGTTGTTCTCACCTTGTTGTCTTTCGTCCTTCGACTAAGTGGAAAAGTTTCAGTAAGAATCCTGACTTCTTCTTAACAAAGTTTGCCAGTCGTTTCTTTCTCGTGCGAACCGGCGCAGATTTGACACATCAAACGGAGAAAACTACTTCTCGACCTGCTCTTTCCAACGGGGAGGAGCACTTCCTCTTCCTCTGCTTCCACCAGTTGGTCCCGCATCGAATACTTTCAAAGCCGGAGCGTTTGTATCCATTCGGACGACATGACCATACCAACGAAGCTGCTGAATCTTTATTCCCTGCGATATGTCTTCGTCATCGTAAAGCTCATACAGCTCATCGTTCCATCGCCTGCGATATTCGCCGTTGTCAACGTGCAAAGGTCCAAAAATCTTACGCAGAATCTTTCTCTCAAACACCCCAAGCGTCGCTTCATCCGATGTTGTCTTCGTCCACTCTTCTGCGCCATACGTTAGGACGGGCATGATGAGAGCCTTGTAGAGTGTTAGTTTTGTTCGTCGAGAGAGGACTTTCCTGCTCACCTACCTACTTAGTCCCAACTAGCATTTGTTGGCAAGAGAGATTCTCGGTTGAATGTTAAGGCTGACTTACGTGCCTATAAATTATAGCTAAAGCAAAAATTGAACCCAAGAGACCGTCGTTTGCGCCGCATTTTTGCTGGGGGGGCTCATTTAATTTATTGGAAAGAGTTGTCAAACATTACATTGATCGAATAGACCATGAAACTCGTAGCCGCGGCGGACATATGCCGGATGTCATATTAAAAAAAAATTGTAATAAAAATAAATCATTCCAACAATATTTCTGATTTTTATTATCATTTAAGTTCTTAAGCCCTTAAAAACACTCGATATTAGTCAATCGATTACGGAGTATAGTATAGAATTTTCAAAAAAATGTTTTGAAACCAGTGCCATCTGAAGGGTAATATTATCAGGGAAAAGAGTAGCCTATATTTTGGTCAGAAAATTGTTCTACTAGTGAGATCCTGGCTGGCTGGAGATACAGGCTGGAAGTTTGCTATTATACTCTTATACATATTGTTTTAAATTTCTCGTGATTCCTAGGCGGAACAAAGGGCCTTAACAAGGAAGTTAAAGTTAGGTTTATTCAACACAAGAAATTTTATTTTTTCGCATGAACGGCCTGCTTGCAACGCTTCTGCTTCGACTAGTCGCAGAAGACGTGTTGTACTGTTTCTCGCGCCTGTGACCGCCGTTTTTGCACCAGACGAAGGCTGATTTTCCAAAGCCTCGCCAATGCAATTCATGCATTCAGGAGATTGGCGTACTCAAATAGACCTACAGACATACACAGTTCTCAAAAATGGTTTTATTTTATTCAACTTGCAAACGCGACTATCTTACAGTTTTATTAAAGTAGGACCAATTTGTGTGAACTGATGCTATTGAACAAATCCACAATAAGTATCTGCACTTCTTTGTTATTAAATTGGCAGCCGCATATCGATGGATTTATGTACATACAGCAAAGGACAATAAATTAAAAAATGGAAATGACGAAAACCGAAAATAAAAAAAAAACATATTTTCACAAATGCTGTGTATGTTTGTGTACCTATACAATCAACATATACCTTACACGTAGAAACGCACACGAAAGGATTGCCTATGAATTATGCATGCCACTGGCCGCAATCTCGCACATACCAGCACATCCACATAGATTTTTGTCATTCACATAGCAATCCTTGCATCGTGGTGCTGCGAGGGCGTCAACTAGCGCCGAGTCTCCGTTTGCGGTTCAACACTTTTGCAGATTTACAGCATAATTTTAATATTATTTCAGTTTTATTTATTCTTTTTCACTTTATTTGAATTGTTTGCGAAATTGTCGCCGCCGGCCGAATGGGCGAGTATGCAAGTGTATACATACACATATATACATGCATATGTATGTACAAGTATGCTATATTTGTATGGGCCCACATAACGGCCGCACAAGCTCGCGACATATCCACAATAAGTTAATAACTTAAAAATAATAACGCAGCTTAAATACTACACTTCTTGAGCATTAATGTTTTTTAATCGGCCATTGTTTTGTTTTTGCACCGCAATCATTGCCATTGTTGGATGCGCTGATATGCATGAATACACATACAGATGCATACATGCAATGGCAGGTTTTTAAATAAAGGGTGCTTTTTTATAATTTTTTCATAATTTAAAAGAGCATTTGACGATGTATAGAAACCTAACAGGAGACTTTGAAGAAAAATAAAAGAAAAAGTTTACGCCAAATATTTAAGTAGTTTTTATTTTTGCAGGGACTTTTTAAACGACCCTCTTATGTGTGATTAGCGTTTACACGCTTTTGAATGTTCTTCCACAAATGGAGAGACTCTAGTTCTTTGCCGCCTCCGCACAGTAGATGGGTGTTTTATGAGGAGCTGTTTTTCAAGACAGAAATACGCTCTGAAGCTTGCTATTGCCTGCCAAGGGGCGAACGCTATTAGAAAAAACTCATTGCTGCAAAGACTGCCACAGTAAGCGGCATCTTAAGTAGGCTATTGGGCAGCCATTCCTCGAGACTAGGAGTTTTCTCCCATGAATATTGCAGAAGTTGCAGAGATGAGGAAGAGGAAGAAACAGTTGAGCACTTCCTTTGCAATTGTCCAGCCCTAGCTAAAATCAGAGCAGGTTGTCTAAATACTTTTTCAATTCTCTTAGCTAGCTGTCTGACGTGGGGCTGGGATCAATACTACGTTTCATAAGAGTCACAAAATGGTTCCACGAAGGAAGGTAAATGAGGTTCCCGTGTAGCACACTGATATCACAACGGACCTGTAGATCTAAGTCAGTTGGTCGTGCAGACCGACTACCACCATAACCTAACCTAACCTAAGTAAGCTCATGGCAAAAATTGGGGGTCCAGCTCAGAGCAAGTGACAACTTTTAATGGGCGATCTTGATTCTTCTACACGAATGCGAAATATGGGCAGATTCGCTTAGAGTGAAATGCCGGCGAAAAACCTTGCCATCTGTGCAACGCACCTGCGCCCTCAGAGTAAAGCCATTCATACAGAACAGTATCAGAAGCAGCGGTGTTTATTATCATCGGAACCATCCCTATTAATCTTTTAGCACAAGAGCGGAAACGGAGATGGCAGGCAAAAATCTCAGGAATTCCAGGGCCATGCTTCTCCGATATCAGCATTAAAACGCTCACACTTTGGCATACAAGATGAAACTCTGCACAGTACGGTAGATGTACAGCGAGACTTGTACCTAATCTAAAAAACTGTACAGTGAAGTTAACTACTACCTTACACAGTTTTTATTCGGACGTGGGTCCTTTCACAAGTATTTGTGGCGAATGGGAAAGGTGAACCCACCAAATTGCATTTATGGAGATACTGAACTCGAGGATATGGAGCACGCCTTCGTCAAATGTGAGAGGGGGAATAGAGAGGGACCAGCTTTGCAACGAGCCATTGGTGTATTTACACCTAAAAAAACAATCGAGGAAATGATGATAGGCGAAGAAAAATGGAATGCTGTCGCAAATTTTGTTGAAAAAAGAGCCGTAAAATGAAATCGTATGCTGAGGAGCATTAAGCATATGTTTCTCAAAACAGGCGATCCTGGACGCTGGGAGAATAAGTGAGTGTGCTCTTCTTAGGGCACTGTGTTGGACATCTACCTCAAAGTAATGCGTAAGCAGCCCCGGGGTGGAGGAACAAATCCAAGAAAAGAGGAGGAATGTTTTTAATGGAATCACCTCACACTTAGTAAAGACGGTGCTCTGGTGCTCTGAAAGCAAATTTATGGAAATAAAATTCATTAAACAACTTCAAAAAATGGTTTGATATTATATGAAGAGAAAGCTCTAATATTTTTCGCTAGATGTATTTTGAGAATCTTTTCTTCTGCCCTTTATTTAATTTTAATAATTTTTTCTGAAAATATAGTTCATTCTACTACAAAAACCATAGAAATTCAAGCTCTTTGTAAGTAATAAAAAATTAAAAAAGAAGTTTCATTCAAATTTCCTACTTCCTAATCAGCATTAAAAAAAAAATCTTTTTAAAAATCATCATTACTCTTTCCCACAATTTAATTGACTTTTTTATTGAATTGTCGCCCAGTATGAGAATTACTTTAACATTTAACAAGAAAGATCAAAAAAATGCACACTGAGTTACTAAAGTGTCTTTCAAAAGTGGCGTCTAAATGTCAGTAGTAAATAACACCGGTCAACATAAATTTTTTGTCTGAGTTATGTACGTCCGATTTTGATTACTAACGAAAGAAAAATATCATTATCTTAGGTTAGGTTAGGTTAGCTTGGTTGGCAACAAACCACGCATAGACCTTTTGGTTCCTAGCGATACCAGATGGAGACCGACCTCTATGAATACCTAAAGTACACATCATGTAGGATGTCAGCGCTTTTGGCGAATCTAAGTAGGGCTGGGAGCTCCACTTTTGAGACGTCCTCCAGACCCTCAAACAATGCGGCTCCCAAGCATTTTAAACGAGTTTTTAATAATGCCGGACAAACGCATCTTTATCTTACATTCTGTCAAAAAAATATTGGGAATTGTTCATTTAAAAAGCGCGCGTTACCCATATGCCTAAATTTTTTCTGCTGGATGTTGGTACAAATGTCCCTTATAGTGTCGCGGAGTTTGAGCGTGATCTGTCAATTAGCTTGTTTTTGGCATTTAATTATATCAGTCAACCGCGGCACACCTGTGATTTTCCCTATGGATAAAAATATCGAACTTAAACTTTGAGTGTTTGAACGGGATTTTTTGTTCCGAATCGTTGAAAATGTTGCAAAAAGCCTATGGCGAGTTTGTTTTATCAAAAACATGGATCTATGGGTGGTATTATTAGACTTTTGCAGAGGTCCGTTTAAGAGAGAATGTGCGTAGAAAAGGGCCCAATTTATGGAAAGAAAACGCATGGATCTTGCACCATGATAAAGCTTCGTCTCACAAGGCTCATATTGTGAACGCTTATTTGACTAATATCATCGAATTCTCCGGATTTAGCCCTCTTTTTCCTTTTCCCAAAACTGAAATTGCCACACCGCAGACGCAACTTCGAGTCGATTGAGGCCATTAAGGAGAATTCGCCGAAGAAGATCTCTTCAAACGCGTTTAGAAGATGCTTTGATGACGGGACTAATCGTTGGCATATGTGTATTGCTTCAAATGGAGCCCATTTTGAATGCGATAAAATAAATTTTGTAGATTAAATAATTATTTTGCGTTTTATTGAACGATTCCCGGTACTTTTTCGAAAGAATGTATAAAGTGTGCTCTTGCTGAGCTACCTGAAAGAAGTTTCAAATTTTTAGGAAAATCCCCATTTTTTAATTGCAATTGCATATAAAAGGGATAGAAATTTTGAATAATATATTTTTAATAATTTTTATTACAAAAGACGATATAAATAAACCCACAAATTCAAAATAAAGAATACAGACAACTGTATTCTTCTGAGGAAAACTGAGCATATTCCAATGTTGCAAGCAGATATTAATGCACTAGTTCCCTGGTGCAGTAACTCTGGGGTCTCCCTAAACATCAAGAAATGTTTTCATGTCACTTTTGCCAAAACTCAAAATATTCTAAAATCATCCTATAACATTGCTGATACTCTTCTTTAACCGGTTCATGAATTCAAAGATCTAGGTGTGATCTTTGACTCCTAATTTTCAATAGTCACTTTAACCTTCCTACGGTCTTCGGGTCATTTTTGACCCATTTCAGGAAAAAAATTAAGTTTTTTCAAGAACCAAATTTTTTCAGGACTTGATGTTGCGTGACTTTTTCTAATTTATTATATTTTATATAATAAGCGTAAAATTAAAAAAAAATAATTTAGGCTCTGTCGCGTAGAAATTTTTATACATCTACGACCCTCGGGTCAAATTTGACCCAACGTATAAATCAGACGTTATTTGATAAATTTATTTGCTAGTTGCAAATTTTCGGCTCAGCGGTTGCATTGTATTATTTAATCTGCTTTTATTGAGTTCACAGTAAACACAAATTTAAAAGCACGTGCTTTGTTTGGTTATTCGACTATTTATTTCGTAACGATGAGTGATAGTGAAAGTGAATTCTCTTTGGCCGCGTTTTCGGATGATGAGGAATCATGTTCTGAATTCGAAGATCATGTTGAGGTTGCAGATTCTTCCGACAGTGATTTTAGTGATGACGAAAATTCTCTTGAGCCTTCTGAAATGATGTCGTCAAAAAATAGTAAAATAAACTTTTCAAAAACCCCTCTTGTAACAAGTGCCGGAAGAGCTTCAAGAGAAAATATTATCAGCTTGATTCCTGGACTAACGCGCTACTCGTGCTCACGAATTACCGAAAAAGAAATTTCTAGCTTTGAACTATTTTTTCCACCTCCTTTGATGCGTACGATATTGACCTACACAAACATTGAGGGAAAACGAATATATGGTGAAGAATGGCTGGATATTGAAAACATCGAACTATTTGCATTTATTGGATTGCTAATTAGCTGGCGTTTTTCGATCAAATAACGAAAGCTGTGAAAGTCTTTGGAACCCTGAAACCGGAAGACCAATATTCGCTGCAACTATGCCTTTGAAGACTTTCAAAAAAATATCGAGGGTGATTAGGTTCGACAACAGGGAAACTCGAAGTGAACGAAGATCGTTGGATAAATTTGCTCCTATATGTGATTTGTGGAATCAATGGGTTGAGATATTACCTAAGCTTTATAATCCAACGGAAAACGTGACCATCGATGAACAATTAGTAGCTTTCAGAGGAAGATGTCCATTCCGCCAGTACATGCCTGCAAAGTATGGAATCAAATTTTGGGTACTTTGTGATTCAACAACGGGCTATGTTTGGAACATCCAACCTTACACTGGCAAGGCAATCGGAAGAACCCCCGAAAAAAATCAAGGAATGCGTGTTGTTCTTGATTTGATTGAAGGGCTAAAAGGACATAACCTCACAACCGACAATTTTTTCACGACTTATCAATTGGCACAAAAATTATTGGAGAAACGTATTACGATAGTAGGAACAATACGCAAAAACAAGCCCGAACTACCACCAGACTTAGTGAACATAAAAAGAAGGCCACTAAATTCATCAATCTTCGCTTTTACCGAACAAACAACTCTCGTTTCGTACATACCTAAGAAGAATAGAGCTGTGATTCTACTTAGCACTCTACACCATGATTCAAAAATTAGTAATCGTCCGGATAAAAAGCCAGAAATAATACTGGACTACAATAAATGTAAAGGTGGTGTAGACACATTGGACAAAGCTGTAAGCGGTTACACTTGCAAACGAATGACAAAACGGTGGCCTCAAGTAGTGTTTAGTAACATAATCGACATTTCAGCTTATAACGCTTTCGTTTTATTCAAATTCGCCAACCACGCTTGGAAAGCGGGCTGTCTTACAAAGCGCCGTTTTTACTTGGAAAACCTTGGTATGCAGCTCGTAACACCCTATATAAAAAAGCGACAAACTTTACCACGAGCACATTTTTCACTTGAAATTGCGAAAAAAATACGAAAGGATCAGGTCAATTTGGATACACGCCGGAAAAGAAAATAACTAAAAGAAGTCGATGTCAAGTATGCCCAAAAACTGATAATAAAACAGGACTAGTTTGCGACATTTGTATTAAATATATATGTAAACAACATTCTAAAACTATTAATTTGTGTACAAACTGTCTGAAATAATTTATTTCTTTTTTATTTCATTATTAAATACACTTTTTATTCAAAGCTTTCGTTATTCATGAATATCTTTTTGTTATTGAATAAACGTTTTTGTTAAAGTTTGTATTATTCCCATAAAAATGGAATAAATATATTTAGATTTTCATTTTTATTTAAGATACCCATTTAATGGAAAAAAAACCTAACAGTAAAAATAATCAAAAACCAAGTATAAACCTTGAAAATATCGTATTGGGTCAAATTTGACCCGAAGTCCGTCCGCGTCAGTTAATTTGAAGACCGTAGGAAGGTTAATTTTGTTGTATCCTCTTCTTACTCAATTTTAGGCTTTATACGGCGTAATAGCTTGAAATTCTCGGACCCTTACACTCTCAAATTACTTTTTATTTCCTTTGTTCGCTCTAGATTAGAGTATGCAACATTTATCTGGAGGCCTTGCCACCAATTTGCAATTGAGAGATTTGAACGTATACAGAAGGTGTTCCTTAAGTTTGCTCTCAGGTCGTTAAAATACTCACATCCCATCCCTTCATATAACTCCCGTTTGATGTTAATTAACTTAAAATCGCTAGAAAATAGAAGATCTATACTTTCGCTGTCTTTTGTTTTTAGTTTAATTAAAGGTGATATTGATTGTTCATCCTTATTAAACAATATTCCTTTTCATACTCCTACTAGATCTCTCCGAATCACTTACCCCTTTCACCTTAAATTACTTAACACGAATTATGCACGTAATGCCCCTCTTGCCCACACTTTAAGAGAATTCAATGAGATCTCGAGCTCTATTCCGCTTGACTTTTCGATGTCAATGAATGAATTGTATGAGTTCCTAAATTCTTTTTTTTAATTTATTGTATTATTGTATTAACTTAAGCTTACACTAGTTCAAAGTAGTCTGTAAAAACCTGATTATGTTTTAGACTCTTAAATAAATATATAAATAAAAGCTTTGAAAATGAATATTATTGGTATTAGTTTGGGTAAGTTAGAATTTTCTCGTAGCAGCCGCCCTAATGTAGGTATGTAGTTACCGATCATGAACTCGCTGCCATTACTACTGCTACAGATTTGTGACGGCCGTTGCTGCTGTTGTGCCTCCAGCTTTGGACTAGAAAGTGCTGTAGGGTACTGGAGCTGACGTTGATGGTAGATTTGGGTACTGAATCTTTTTGGCGTTTTTGCCAACGCGACGCTTAGTGGATTAACTACATAAGTACAGCTACTGTGGTGTGATAAGTAGACTCCCTCTATATTCGTGGTACAGCAAACTTCATACTCTTTTTTTCCTCGGCTTCATGGACTTCACAAAGTTAATGACAAGGAAAATTGTTTGGCTATCACTTTAATGAATTCGTCTAATTCTTAGACGGTATCGTTTTTATGTTATCTTTGATATTCGATGAGTATCTAGGTGTACTTAGATGTGTAATTTTATACGATAGGTGTGGAAATTATTGAAACTTTTTATGAGAATCTCTGAGTGCAACCTCGCAAAACTCGTGATTTTTTTGTGGAAATAATCATTAGAGTGAGTCGACAATTCAAAATTTGGTGAAAAAATTTCAAGAGATTGGTTCTGCCGAGTATAAAAAAGCACTGGGAGACCAAAAACTGGGAATTCTGTTGAGAGTGTTGCTGCTGTAGCGTATAGTGTTGCTGAACAAACTTCAATATCGGTCATCCGACCGTTCTCAACCATTTGGCTTTCATGAATTGACTGTGTGGCGGACTTTACTTGCAGACGTTCTCATGATGGATATTTAAATGATGTAATTTTCCACCGCCGTAGCCGAATGCGTGACTACCATTCGTAATTCATAGAGAGAACATCGGTTCGAATCTCGGTGAAACACCAAAAAATTAAGAAAAACATTTTTCTAACAGCGCTCGCCTCTCGGCAGGCAATGGCAAACCTTCGAGTAGATTTCTGCCATGAAAAAGCTCCTCATAAAGATATCTGCCGTTCGGAGTCGGCTTGAAACTGTAGGTCCCTTTGTAGGTCCCCATTTGTGGAACAACATTAAGTCGCACACCGCAAATAGGAGGAGGAGCTCGGCCAAACACCCAAAAAGGGTGTACGCGCCAATTATATATATATATATATATTTTTCCACATATAGTTAATAAGAGCCCAAAAATACGGATAAAAATTATTTACAGTTTTACATATTTTATTTTAAAACAACATCTAGGCGCGACTTTGAAAAGACCCTTGACTTAAAATAAGTGGCACTTGAGTTCCTCCTGTCAACTTTCGATATTTAATATATGTAAGTCTGCAATGTCATTTTTTTAATCACATTGAGTCCCTTTGGGCAAAAATTGAGTCCCTTGTCTCATGCCTCATGCCTCTTACCTGTCCACTTGTATCCGATATAGGTTCATTTACACTTAGGCAAGTTTTTCCCCATAAGTGTAAATGAACCTTTTCCCATGGCATATACATAAAGTGACTCCATTCATTTCACTCGGAACATTTTAATACTCGCCAATGACTTCATTTATTTTCTCATCATTGCATGGCTTGTTGGTTGTCTGCGCTTCTCTAGCACCCTGTGTGTAACACATATATACATATAAAAGTACATTTGTGTGTGTTTGGTTGCATCACTCAAGCGGGCGCTTTGACCTCAAGCCATTTAAAGCCAGAAATTAAGAATTTATGAGTGGTCGGCGCACCAAAGCGTATATGCGAATATTAATTATGCACATACGCAATTCGCTGGCGTATAAACGTTCTGCTACATCCGCGCTCATTGCTCATAACTGCTTTGCAAAATGGGATATAAAAATCAGGAAAACGCGAGAGAAATTATTGTGTGCGAGATTGAAAGCAATAATAATTACAATTTGATTTCGCGGTTGCAACGTTTTACGGAGTAATTGAAAAGTGCTTGCCCCACAGCACAACAGTGGCCAAATGTATGTACATACAAACATACATAAGCATGCACCTGCATACGAGGTTTAAAGCCTTGCAAGTACTTGTCAAGTCCTCTGGCAACAAATAATGTCCAATGTCCGATTGCCATTGGCTGTAGTTAAACAAATTACCGATATTGTAATCTGTTTTTTATTTCATTTTTTTTTTCATTTTTCTTATTCATTCATTTATTTATTTATTTACAGGCCTTTCATTCGTTTTATATGCATTCGCGCCTGCTTTGCGTCCATTCTTGCATATTAATTATAATTTCTTCGTGCGTTTATGTTTGTGTGCATGCGTATACAATTTGTATTTATGTGTTTTTACCTACTTATAGTGTTGGTTTATGAAAATACCATTTAAATGCGACGTTTATGCTGGAGCAATTAAAATGTCACATTCACTGATAAATTACCGCAATTGTGTGATTGAGAATGGAAATCTGTGCGCCAAGGTGTTATCGCCACGCACGCATTCACTAGATTTATATATTTTTCACCAAATCATTTCCTTACAGCTATCCTTTAATTCAGTTATAAATCATTCGATAGATAATGGATTTATGGTGCATTTTTGATTTATTCGAATTCTGATTGAATGGCCATTTAATAAATTGGCAGTTGAAATCAGTTAGTGTAATAAATATCATTTACATCAGTCAACGTTGTAATCTCAGTTAAATGTCAAGTATACCGTATGTATCCAAACGTATTGAACAGAAAAGTTGGCAACGCGGTTAGCAATGAACGAAGGATAGTAATATCGGTGGTTAGAGAAATCGTATTCAGCCGTTCGTACTTTGCGTGGACAAGGAAACGTGCGATACTCATCCATATGCGTTATTGCGGAGCGAAATGACAAACCGAATGGGCGTGCTTGATTTGGTCTAAAATTTAATGAGATACCTTACTTTGTGGAGGAGATGGCCGTGTTGATAAGGCTAATCGGTGGAAAAAAGGCATGTTTTAAGCATTTTTTAGTTTTTTTATTCCATCAATTTTCATACAGTAATGCAACATTTCAACGATTTTTTTCTAAATTTTGATTAAAAAATAGTAAAACTTGAACGAGTGACAGCTCCGAGTCTCCGGAGACACCTCGAAAAGAAGTTGATTTGTTGAAATTGTGGAGATCTGGAAAAGCCTGTTAGTATTAAGGAAAAGTATTCTCACTGCGCTGCTAGTTTTGCCTTCTCCAAACTGGATAAAGAGACAAAGTGAATGGGTCTGGTAGTGAACGAGAACAAAACAAAGGTTTTGACAGCAGGTACATCAAACAAATAGTCGGCGTACTCGCGTATTGACACACAAGTCACTGTTGATAGTTATGATTTCGAGGTTCTAAAATACTTCGTTTAGTTAGGAATCAGCATTAACACCTATAACAATGTCAGACGTGAAATCCAATGTAGAATCTCTCTTGCCAACAAGTGCTACTTTGGACTAAGTAGGCAACTGAGCAGTAAAGTCTTCTCTCGCCGAACAAAACTAACACTCTACAAGACTCTCATCATGCCAGTCCTAACGTATGGCGCAGAAGCTTGGACGATGACAACATCCGATGAAGCGACGCTTGGAGTGATTGAGAGAAAGATTCTGCGTAAGATTTTTGGACCTTTGCACGTTGACACCGGCGAATATTGCAGGCTATGGAACGATGAGCTGTATGAGCTTTACGACGACATAGACATAGTGCAGCGAATAATAAACCAGCGACTACGTTGGCTGGGTTATGTCGTAAATGGATGCAAGCGCTCCAGTTCTGAAAGTATTCGATGCGGTACCAGCTGGTGGTAGCAGAGGAATAGGAAGGCTTCCCGAAGGACTTGGCCTCACTTGGTGTGTCCAATTGGCGCCGGTTCCACGAGAAAGACACGACTGGCGCGCTTTCTTAAACTCGGCCAAAATCGCGTAAGCGGTTATCGCGCCAATTAAGAAGAAAAAGAGTCTTACTGCAAGAGATATAAATATATATACTCAAATCGTTAATCGGTCCTAAACTTACTACTAATGTAATTAATTAATATTACCTCGAAGAAAAGTAAAAGAATGCACCGCCGTTTTGACAGAACTAACAGAATGCTTCACAATAAATCTGTTCTATGTACCGGCTCACAGAGACATAGAAGGTAACTACAAAGCAGATGAACTAGCGACATCGGGTACCTGATTACCGATCCATCCAGATATACCGAACACTCGTATATATATGTACATACCTCTAGTAAGTTGTAAGCTAATAATTAGAAGACACACCATCAAATCTGCCAACGTTCTATAGGTTTAGTCCTTGACCTGTGCATCAAGTAGGATGACGTGGTCGGAATGGAACATTGTAGCGCCAACCTACTGTTGAAACTTAACGGGAAAGACGTGAGAAATCTGTTTAGGGTTCGTACAGGGCAATGTCTTATAGACAGGCATGCCAGCAGACTGGGAGCACCCTATAACGACTACTATAGAATCTGTACTATAGAATAGACTGTAAAACGCTTTCTGTGCGGGTGCGTGGCTTTGGGTAGAAGAAAGTTTAATATTCTAAGAAAATGTTTTTGAATAAATTTAAAACTAATAAAAATTGTTAGATGCATTCGAACCACAGATTGGTTCAATCAGAACAGTGTAGAGTGAGAAGAGGGAAAAGCCCTGGTGATATCACAATTTGCAGGCCTAGGTGTGTCAATCTACTTAAATATACAATCGCCAGTAAGCATCGAACTAAGAATCTACCAAATAAGAATTACGCACAATCTTACTAGGCTACCTCAGAAGGGGTAGGCCTTTATCTGAAGGGGTTTAAAACGGGGAACGATTAGTTGAGATGCGAACACTTGAGTGCTCAAGCATCCAGCAGGCTCTGAATTTATTTATATGTTAAGGTTCGAATTTTCTTTTTCTGACAATGTTACCTAAAAGATCTCAAAATTTTAATTTTTTCGATCGCTGTAATGGGGGATGATAAAGATATAAATAATTATTTAAATTAATTTAAAAAGCGGTTGCCCTTCAGCAGACAGACTACCTGACGTTCGGAGGCGCCATAAAACTTAGGTGTCGTCTGTGCATGGCAAACCGCCAGGACGTTGGATTGTAAAGGAGTTGGAAAAGCCTGAGATTCGGGCTGGCCTTCACAAAATTCTATTAGGTTATTCTATAACTTTACGGTTCGATAAGAGAGAGCAATGCATTTTTTTTTTAAGTTGGTAAACTCTTCCTATGAACATATAAGTGAAGTTTCATTTCAATCTATCAATTCATTTTTTGTTGACACGCCATTTAATGTCGATGTGCCACAGTATTTTCTACAATGGAAAAAATCAAGTATTGTGCAGCGATTGAATTTTTATTTTTGGAAGGTTTAAAAGCAAAGGAAATTTACGAACGAATGTTGAAAGTGTATAAGGTATTTTCGCCATCAATTAGAAGAGTAAAAAGATGGATTGCTAAGTTTAAACGTAGTCGTACAGGGCTTGAATACTACCCACGTCAAGGACATCCAAAATCCACAACAACAGCAGATATCTTAGAAAAAATACGGGATATCGTATTCGAAAATCACCGAGTGACTAAAAGAGATTTAGTAGAAGCCCTGGGCATCTTATTTGGTAGTGTAAGGGGGGAGGGGGGTAAGAGATACACTGTTTTCATGAATTTTTTGTAGCGAAACGGTTCAAGTCAGTTTATTAGAAGTTGTTGCATATTATAAAGTAAGATTTCAAGAATATTTGATAAAATTTTCATGTAAAAATATTGCAAAATGAGCGAATGAGAGCACATTTACGTAGACGTCTTTTCAAAAATACATTTTGCAGTAGTCAGCATATCTCAGCGTAGAATAATCTGAAATCAAAAAAATTGAATAATTTAGTTAAAGTATGAGTTAAACTTCCCCCCAACGCTTATTTTGCCGATTTATTTTCATTTTCAGCCATTTGGTAGTCGTTTGAAGTAAAAAGTGATTTTTGACGAAAAAATGCCGCCATTTTGTAGGTGTAAAACCACCTTAACCCATTTTCGGCAGCTGGTCGATTTTTCGACCACCAACTTCGGACTCCAATATCTCAAAAACTAAATGTAAATTTATTGATCTGTTTTCACAAGTTTTAAATTTGGAATTTAGTTAATTTCTAGACCGTAATTTTTTAAGAAAAAAAGGTTCAGGGCAGATTTTTGTAAAAGAATGAAATTATCACTATTTTTAAGTGTTTTTTGTGCAGATGAAAAAATAATGAAAAACAAAAAAGCAAATAATTGTTACTAATTTATTGTGAAGAGAAAAGATGAAATTAAGGCCAGGTTACCCTTGATTTGTGTGCTTTTTTAAATAAACTTTATTCATAGTACAAAATATATTTATTAATCAATTTTTTTACATGTGAAAAAACAAATATTAAATTGCTTAAAAAAATTTTTTTTTTTTCAAATGGTGGCTTTCCAAATGGCTGCTAAATTTTAGCTGATTCGTAGTTGGATGCCATCATATCTCGAAAACGAATTATCTGAAAGTAAAAAATCAAACGGTTTCATCTTCTGTATTGAATTGGTTATAGCCGCAAGCAGAATCACTAACATTTATTGTTATTTAAAAAAGTTATAAACAATTAAAAGTGAAAAAATAGTGGCAAAAAATTCAAAAGTCCGCCATTTTGTTTTTTTTTATTAAAAATATTTGATTCTGCTTGCGGTCATAACCAATTCAATACAGAAGATGAAACCGTTTGATTTTTTACTTTCAGATAATTCGTTTTCGAGATATGATGGCATCCAACTACGAATCAGCTAAAATTTAGCAGCCATTTTGAAAGCCACCATTTGAAAAAAAAAAAAATTTTTTTTAAGCAATTTAATATTTGTTTTTTCACATGTAAAAAAATTGATTAATAAATATATTTTGTACTATGAATAAAGTTTATTTAAAAAAGCACACAAATCAAGGGTAACCTTGCCTTAAGAGAATCAAAAAAGTAACATATCGATATTGCAATAATTTTTACTGTTTCATGGACGTAAACTTTAGTGGTCGAGAAATCGACCGCTGGCCAGGAACTGTCATGCAGGATATAACAAAATCTAGCAATATTTTTTTCTTATTGAAAGAGATGGAAGTGATTATCTTTGTGGTAAAGGAAAGGTACTACCCCTGCAGGGAAAATCACTACTAGTGAACCAAAATTCTAGTTCAGCACTAGTATCTTACCTCCAAAATCGAACATGTCCTAAATTGGATGTTACGGGACTATTAGAAAATACCTACAAATCGAACTAGTTCTCATTCGTCTAATATCGAACTACGGCGGAATTATCCTAAAAGGGTTTATTGGAATATTGTACCTATCGGGGTACCATACTTCGCCACACATTGACCACTACTGGTCTGTTCGACCGGACATGGGGGTTCCAACTGTGAAGCAGGCTATGAGTCGTAATCGGTTTAAATTAAGCAGTTTTTCCATCTCGCTGACAACACAAATTTAAACGCAGCAGACCGTTTTGCGAAGGTTCGTCCTATTACTGACGCTCTCAACAAAAAGTTTATGCAGTTTGGAGTCTTTAGCCATAATCTCTCTATAGACGAACAGATGATTCCATACTTTGGACGCCACTCCTGCAAAATGTTTATCAAGGGAAAGCCAATCCGATTTGAGTTTAAAACATGGTGCTTATGCTCTGAAAGTGGGTACCTATTTTCTAGTTCATTGTACGGGGGAGCAGCAACCCCTCACGATAAAACGATTGGTCTAGGCGCACAAACAGTCTTAGACTTGCTTGCCAACGTATCTGACCCTGAGTGCCACATCATTTTCTTTGATAATTTTTTCTCTTCATACCATCTAATGTGCCTTCTGAACGAACGTCGATTTTTTGCAACTGGTTCTATTCGCGAAAATAGAATGGGCGATTCTCCTTTAAGAAATTTAAAAAAAGAAATACGAGGAACATTTGACCAACTACTTTATCATCAGCAAGAAATATTGACTCTTCGGTGGAATGATAATGCTGTAGTCAATGTTATAACTAATAACTCCAAAAGTTATTCAAGGGTATAATCATGGCATGGGTGGTGTGGATCTCCATGATAATGCGGTGGCAAATTATAGAATATGTATGAGAGGATAAAAATGGTGGTGGTCAATATGGACAAATGCTCTTGGTAACGCAATGGTCAATGCATGGAAACTTCATTGTATGATGGCAAAAATTGAAAAGATAAAACCACTGTTACAAATTGATTTTCGTTCCAAAGTCACAACAGAATTATTGAATTACGACAAGGACGAGTATGAAAACGAACATGGAGATGAAGGTCCATCGAACCTTCCTCGGATCAATGAAAGGGTACACGCCGTCATGAGAAGCATTGAAACAAAATTTCGGCGGTGTAAGTTTTGCAAGAAACATACTATTTTTACTTGCAAAAAATGCAATATTCATTTACATACTAAATGTTTTGATGATTATCATAAAAATTTGTAAGCTGACTTTTCTATCAATAAAACAACAAAAAAATATTTGTATTTGAAATAAAATGAAATAAATTGACTTCGTGTGCTAAATTTTTTTCATAAATGTTGTATTTTTTTTAAATATATTTGACGGTTTTTGGCCAGCGGTCGATTTTTCGACCAGTCCATATCTAAAACACCGATGGTCAGAACTCTTTTTTTTTTTTAATTTTTCTTGATTATGGTCCTATAAGCACTGACTAAAAAGGAAATGGAAAAATTATGACGAATTCTTGTAGCGGCCGAAGATGGGTTAATATAAAAAAAAAAATGGCGAAAAAAAAACGTTGGGGGGAGGTTTTTTATATGTAAAATATGTGTGCAAAATTTCAAAAGGATCGGTTCAGTAGTTTTCAAATGCCAATGACTACGCACTTAAAAAAAAAGGTTCGAGAAAACCGCAGGTATACGTTTGTAACGGACTACGCGCGCAACTGCTGCGTCTCGGCAGATGTTTGAGGCAGCTCGGCTTTATGCTCTATAACTTAAAAAGTTTTTTTTTTT
>JAYXIM010028025.1:0-15635 GCA_037575425.1 Anastrepha fraterculus
TGTCAACAATAGTTTTGGTAAAGTTGTATCGCTAAGAGTGATGGAATGGAAAGAATTAGCAAAACCAATTAATTCAATTAAGGAAAAATTTGAAAAATCTTATAAATGTATTAACAAAGATACAACAATAAGTGTAAATACGCTAATCCACCATACAACCATTCTAGTAGCTGAATATAACAATATCAGTCAATTAGCATCCTCTTACAAATACAAGATATCAAGTTTACATGTAGATCAATGTCTTAAAATATTACGCTCATTACAAACAAGATTGGAAAATGTAAGTGTAAGACACAAAATTACCTTACAAATACCAACAAATCCCTACTATCAAATTGAGTTTGACCCAAATCAATTCCAAAATTTGGACGAATCAAAACCAATAATTGAAGTAGAGGGTAAAGCGGAAAGCGACATTGATACACTTGAAGAAAGCGAAACAACAATAGCAATGGCACAAACAATTGTGGAATTCCTTAAGCTAGCCTCATCACTCATACCTGAGTTTGATGGAAAGGCCGAAAACCTACAAAGTTTCATAGATGCGCTGAATCTAGTAGATTCCCTTAAAGGCACACATGAAGCAGCAGCTATAAGTCTAATAAAGACAAAGCTCAAAGGCCATGCTAGAAACTTGATTAGTAATGAAGACACAGTAGCTGCAATAGTTGCGCAACTGTCAAAAGTAGTGAAAGGGGAATCGGTAGAAGTAATATCTGCCAAACTTCTAAATCTGCAACAAAAAAGTAAAACAGCTAATCAGTATACCCAGGAGGTAGAAAAATTAACTAAATCTCTTGAGGGAGCTTATATCAGTGATGGATTGTCACCTGAATTAGCCACTAAATACAGCACAACGCTTGCTGTCAAGGCCATGACACAGAACTGCGCTTTAGATAAGGTAAAACTTATCATGCAGACAGGCACATTCAATAATATGAATGATGCCATATCCAAGTTTGTGAACAGCTGTACCGAAGCAACAGGACAGTCAAATACTGTACTGCACTTCCAACAGCGCCAAAATGGATATTATCGAGGTAACCGAGGTAATTACCGAGGAAGAGGTAATTACCAAAACAACGGTTATAATAATAACAATAACAGATATAACAATAGAGGAGGTCGAGGTAATAACAGAGGTAGAAATTATTCTAACAGAGGCAACGACCAAAACAGAAATAATTATAATAACAATAATGTCCGAGTTGCCCAAAATACTTCGGGAAACTCCCAGACACCTCCAGATACACAAAATTAAATAATAAAATATATACTGTTAACTTAAGTCTCAACAATTTCGTATCATTCAAAAATGTTGCAACAAATAAAAAGATAACATTTTTGATTGATACAGGTGCAGACATTTCAATTATAAAAGAAAATTCTGATGTCTTTCATGACATCCAAATCAATAGAATTATAGACATTCGAGGCATAGGAGAAGGAGTAATAAACTCCAAAGGACTAGTCTCGATGGAATTACAAACAGACAAATACATTATTCCATACAAATTTCATCTACTTCATTCAGATTTCGCAATCCCCTGCGATGGAATAATAGGATTAGATTTCATAAAAAGATTTAATTCTTCTTCTCTTCTTAATTGGCGCGATAACCGCTTACGCGATTTTGGCCGAGTTTAACAAAGCGCGCGTCGTTTCTTTCTCGTGCTAACCGGCGCCAGTTGGACACACCAAGTGAAGCCAAGTCCTTCTCCACCTGATCTTTCCAACTCAGAGGAGGCCGCCCTCTTCCTCTGCTACCACCAGCTGGTACCGCATCGAATACTTTCAAAGCCGGAGCGTTTGTATCCATTCGGACGACATGACCCAGCCAACGTAGCCGCTGGATCTTTATTCGCTGCGCTATGTCTATGTCGTCGTAAAGCTCATACAGCTCATCGTTCCATCGTCTACGATATTCGCCGTTGCCAACGTGCAAAGGTCCAAAAATCTTACGCAGAATCTTTCTCTCGAACACTCCAAGCGTCGCTTCATCGGATGTTGTCATCGTCCAAGCTTCTGCGCCATACGTTAGGACGGGCATGATGAGAGTCTTGTAGAGTGTTAGTTTTGTTCGTCGAGAGAGGACTTTACTACTCAGTTGCCTACTTAGTCCAAAGTAGCACTTGTTGGCAAGAGAGATTCTACGTTGGATTTCAAGGCTGACATTGTTATCGGTGTTAATGCTGGTTCCTAAATAGACGAAGTCTTTTACAACCTCGAAATTATAACTGTCTACAGTGACGTGGGTGCCGACACGCGAGTGCGCCGACTGTTTGTTTGAAGACAGGAGGTACTTCGTTTTGTTCTCGTTCACCACCAGACCTATTCGCTTTGCCTCTTTATCCAGTTTGGAGAAGGCAGAACTAACAGCGCGGTTGTTAACGCCGATGATGTCAATATCATCGGCATACGCCAACAATTGTACGCTCTTATAAAATATTGTGCCTGAGCATTTAAGTTCTGCGGCTCGTACGATGCTCTCCAACATCAGGTTAAAGAAGTCACACGACAGTGAGTCACCCTGTCTGAAACCTCGTTTGGTATCAAACGGCTCGGAGAGGTCCTTCCCAATTCTGACGGCGCTGCTGGTGTTGAGCAACGTCATCTTACATAGCCGTACTAGTTTTGCGGGGATACCAAATTCAGACATAGCGGCATACAGGTAACTCCTTTCCGTACTGTCGAATGCAGCTTTGAAGTCGACGAAAAGATGGTGTGTGTCGATTCTCCTTTCATGGGTCTTTTCCAAGATTTGGCGTATTGTGAATATTTGGTCGATGGTAGACTTTCCAGGTCTGAAGCCACACTGATAAGGTCCAATCAGTTGGTTGACGGTGGGCTTCAGCCTTTCACACAATACGCTCGCTAGAACCTTATAGGCGATATTTAGAAGACTAATCCCGTGGTAATTGGCACAAATTGCAGGATCGCCCTTCTTATGGATTGGGCAGAGCACACTTAAATTCCAATCGGCAGGCATGCTTTCATCCGACCATATTTTGCATAGGAGCTGATGCATGCAACTTACCAGCTCCTCGCCGCCATGTTTGAATAGCTCAGCCGGCAGTCCGTCGGCGCCCGCGGCTTTGTTGTTCTTTAGCCGCATTATCGCTATTCTCACCTCGTCATGGTCGGGTGGCGGAACGACAATTCCGTCGTCGACGATTGGGGTATCGGGACATTCACATTCTCTGTGACATGCGCAGCTGTCACTGTTTAACAGGTTTGAGAAGTGTTCCCTCCATAATTTCAGATTGCTCTGGACCGTCTTTGTTCTTACAGGAAAACGCCCCGGTCTTGAAACCTTTTGTAAGGCACCGAACGTTTTTGTAGAATTTGCGGGCGTTGTTCCTGTTGGCCAGCATCTCAAGCTCTTCGCACTCACGTATTTCGGCCTCTCGTCTCTCCCTCGGATAATACGTCTCTCTTCCTTTTTCAGCTCTCTGTAGCGATCCCACATGGATCGCGTTGCGCCCGATCGCAGCGTGGCTCTATAGGCGGCATCCTTTCTTTCTGCGGCAGCATGACATTCCTCGTCGTACCAATTGTTTTTTCGGGCTCGCCGGAATCCGATTTCTTCTTCGGCGGCGGTACGTAGAGAACGAGAAATGTTGCTCCATTGTTCATGCATGCCGGTTTATTGGGCAGTACTCTCTGAGGGCAGGAGTGAGAGTCAAGTGGCGAATCTTCTGGCTGTCTGTTGTGATTGCAGCTTTTCGATGTCGAACATTCTTTGCGTAGGTAGATGAACGTTTTTTGCTGCACAGAGGCGTGTGCGCAGTTTGGCTGCAGAAGGTAGTGATCCGAGTCGATGTTGGGTCCTCGGATCGTACGTACATCTAATACACTAGAAGCGTGACTTCCATCTATCACAACATGATCGATCTGGTTTCGTGTTTTTCGATCAGGAGACAGCCAGGTGGCTTGGTGAATCTTCTTATGCTGGAATCTGGTGCTGCAGACTACCATGTTTCGGGCGCCGGCGAAGTCGATCAGCCTCTGTCCGTTACCGGATGTTTCGTTGTGTAGGCTGAATTTTCCGACTTTGGGACCAAAAATTCCTTCCTTGCCCACCCTGGCGTTGAAGTCGCCAAGCACGATTTTTGTGTCGTGGCGGGGGCAGCGCTCATAGAAACGTTCCAGGCGCTCATAGAAGGAATCTTTGGTCGCATCGTCCTTCTCTTCCGTCGGGGCGTGGGCGCAAATTAGCGATATGTTGAAAAAACGGGCTTTGATGCGGATTGTTGCGAGACGCTCGTCCACCGGAGTGAACCACAGTACTTGGCGACGAAGTCTCTCTCCCACAACAAATCCGACACCGAATTTGCGCTCCTTTACATGGCAGCTGTAGTAGACGTCGCAAGGTCCTATGGTTTTCTTTCCTTGCCCCGTCCATCGCATTTCTTGGATGGCAGTGATGTCAGCCTTTACTCTCACGAGGACATCAACCAGCCGGGCAGAGGCACCTTCCCCATTAAGGGACCGGACATTCCAGGTGCATGCCCTCAAATCATAATCCTTAGTTCGTTTGCAGGGGTCGTCATCAGTATAGGGAGGTCTCATCCGAGGCTTTTTCAAACTTTTCATTGGGGGCGATTTTTAAGTGGCGGGTCCCAAACCCAACGCACAACCAGCTATTCTGGAATGTTCGCCTTCTCACGTTAGCTCACTCCCGAACGGATATTCGGAAGCTACCCAGAGGATACGTGGGCTAATCCCGGCCGTTGTGAGCTGCTTGAACCATATGCAGAAGAATCGTCCTGGCCATTCCCAAGTGACTGGCGATCAGTAACTTTCCCCACTTGCGTGGACTTCTACACATGGAACCATCCTCCGAAAATCACATTAGCCTTATAACAATCTGAGTAGCTGATAATAAATACGGTTCTAAAAGCTTTCGCTAGGCTTCTGCTTATGCTGGTTTAGAATACTAGAACCTCAATCTGAAAGAAGTAAACTTATTCGTTATGGAAAACTTCCTACCAGGCCCGATATATACCTGCGACCGCTCTCTCGTCAATTTTCGATTCATTTGCTTATCGTTGTCCATATCTAAAGTCAAAAGTTGAAGCTTTCATGGACATTCCATTTCCTCAACCATCTCGGTCTGGGAATTTAATTAAAAATGTTTCTTTAATCTACAAATTTAAATTCCACAAATTTTAAATCGGTTGGCTGTAATCTGCATATCCCATATGCTTATACAGAGTTTGATTGAAAAATAATGAGCCTTCTCGCGCAGAGCGTCTGCCAAGCGATCAACCGAATCGGCTGGTAGGGGAAAATGATTGTTGGACCCTCCCTTCCACTAGAAACCGATCCCGGTGCAATCAACATCGCTCCGCGCGTGAAAGCTGTTTTAAAAGTGTGTTAGGATTTTGCAGTGGCGAAAATGCAGCGATCGTTGGAGCAACGTTTCTCGATCAAATTTTGCGTAAAGCTAAACAAAACGAGTACCGAAACCATTGGGCTACTCAAGGAGACTTACGGGGACCAATCTCTGTACAGTGCCCAGGTAAAACGGTGGCACAATTCGTTCAAGGAAGGCCAGGAGGACGTTGAAGACGAACAGCGATCTGGAAGGCCTTCGACGACGCAAACAGTCGAAGATGTGAATCGGGTTGGTGAATTTTTGAACATTGACCGTCGTGAAGGTCTACGTGAGATCAGTGAAGAGTTAAATTTAACTTATTACAATGTGCGGGAAAGGAAAGCTGAAGGGGAGGCGTTTCGACTCCATCGAGGCGATCCAAAAAATTGTGACAGCCGAATTGAACGCGATTCCGGCGGATGAGTTTAAAAAATGTTTCCTGCAGTGGAAGGACCGCTACCAGCGGTGTATTGACACTCAAGGGTCCTATTTTGAAGAATATTAGTTGTATAAGCCAAAAGGTTTAATAAAACTGCTTCAAAAAACAAGGCTCATTACTTTTCAATCATACCCTGTATATGCGATATTTTATCTGGTATGTGAAAAATAATTGCTGAACTGGCTTTTGTTATTAACATACTCATTTTGCATTTATCCGGTGGTATTTGGACGAGATTTGTAGGGAAACAAATTTTTCAATGATTTTATTCTTGCTAGCGAACGAGGTTTCAGAATCACAATCAGAGACATATTTTTCGCCTATTTGGGTGTCTTTATCTACTTGGATGTCTATTTGATGAATGCCTTCGAATTTTAACTAAGAAAATTCATATCAACATTTCACCCATGATGAATTCAGCGGTAATAAAGCCCAATTTTTCAAGTTCAGTAACCTTAATTCAAAGGTATTTAAACTTTTCTGTAACACAGACTCAAAATTCGGTTTTTTACTACCAGATATTTAAAAAATAACATAAAAAATGAAATAAAAAAACGTGCAGCTGCTGCTCAAGTGACCAAGCAGTCGAAATTCGCATTGAACATTTTTGAGCAACACTTACATGCATGACAAAAGTGCTTGACAACACAAACACGCATACAGGTAAAAATTCCTAAAATCATACCAAACGCTCATGCTTGATAAGTAAATAAAAACAAAAGTGCAAACGGTACCATATAGTTGGGGCAAAAAAAAACATATATGTATGTATATAGGAATGAAGAGTGAATGCAAAGTGAGGAGCAACTAGCTTCATGAGTGTTACGTATACGCCCAGGTGGAAAAATTCCAACGACATACATATGTAGTATTGGAGTACCCCAACCTAAAAAATACAATACATATGCACATATGTATGTATTTACGCACTAACTAACTGCTATCCATCTATGTATGCATTTGTGTGTGTGTTAGAATACATGTATGTTTTAGTAGTTCTGAATTGTGTTTCGATTTCGGAACAACATTGGCAGCAGCTGAAGGGACATAGATATCATGACTATATAAAACCTCGAAGCGCCACCTACAATATACATATCCGTACGTATTTATGAGCTTTACCGGCTTACATGATTACTTAGAAACCACTAAAAAGCAAAACCGCATTTTTTAGTTTAATTTCAGCTTCACTTTTAATGGTAGTAAAATGCAAACAAAATTTGAAAATAACGAAATATCGCAAAATTCATGACATGTGGGAAAGCACTAAAGTGCTGGCAAAACCAAACTACTAAATTTGAATGTGTGCAAAATGGGAAATTTATGTAGAAACAATACACTTTGTTCTACTACTTCTTAGCTATAAAATTTTCAATGTAGTTAGCAGAGTAACATTCCATCACCAGCTGAAGCTTAGAAGCGTAATATAAACTGTTTTATGTTGATTTTTTAATGCTTCAAAATTGTGTAAAGAGTTTTGGCTTTTTAAGTCATCGATCACTTTAACGACGATCTGTGCATGATATATGAGTTTACGGTTCATAACTCGTTCAAAATAGGACAGAGGTGGACGGAGGTGATGTGTAATAAAAAATACCCTAATATATTCAAAATTAAGGCCTGTAAATAAATACCACTCTTGACTAATTCCATGCATTGGTATTCATGCAAGTGAAATTTTAGTCAGAACTGCAGGAACCATTTCAACAACAAAGAGCGGAAATGTAAGACATGTTACGAGCCCTTTGCAGTTTCAGTATATGTACCTCTCGAAGCGTGATTTAAATTACCACACGCCTTGCAGCAGAGCGTGACAGATCAAATGGGGGATAACTGTTGAGCTATGCGTGGGTACAGCATTTTTTCGAAATTCATTAAAAATATTTTGCAACTATTTTTGTCGGAAATTTTACAACTTATGCTGCTACGTCCAATAAAATTAGTTCAAGGTGTACCTTTTTAAAATACATTTACACATATACATATGTATCGGGTATTTTCTTTAGCTGTAGGAGAGCTATCGATATCGATAACTAGCACGGCGAGCATTATAGAGCCATGTTGACTGAATTTTTGTTTCCTAATAATAATCAGCTACACATCGATGACATTTGGTTCTAACAAAACGGCGCAACTTACCATACAGCGCGCTTAACAATTATCTACCAGATAACATGATGATAATAATAATGATAATCATAATCATAATCATAATCATAATCATAATCATAATCATAATCATAATCATACTCATAATCAAAAATCAAGTAAAATCAAATAAAATTAGTAAAACCAATAAATAAATTAAATCAAAAATCAAATCAAATCAAATCAAATCAAATCAAATCAAATCAAATCAAATCAAATCAAATCAAATCAAATCAAATCAAATCAAATCAAATCAAATCAAATCAAATCAAATCAAATCAAATCAAATCAAATCAAATCAAATCAAATCAAATCAAATCAAATCAAATCAAATCAAATCAAATCAAATCAAATCAAATCAAATCAAATCAAATCAAATCAAATCAAATCAAATCAAATCAAATCAAATCAAATCAAATCAAATCAAATCAAATCAAATCAAATCAAATCAAATCAAATCAAATCAAATCAAATCAAATCAAATCAAATCAAATCAAATCAAATCAAATCAAATCAAATCAAATCAAATCAAATCAAATCAAATCAAATCAAATCAAATCAAATCAAATCAAATCAAATCAAATCAAATCAAATCAAATCAAATCAAATCAAATCAAATCAAATCAAATCAAATCAAATCAAATCAAATCAAATCAAATCAAATCAAATCAAATCAAATCAAATCAAATCAAATCAAATCAAATCAAATCAAATCAAATCAAATCAAATCAAATCAAATCAAATCAAATCAAATCAAATCAAATCAAATCAAATCAAATCAAATCAATCAAATCAACCAAATCAAATCAAATCAAATCAACCAAATCAAATCAAATCAAATCAAATCAAATCAAATCAAATCAAATCAAATCAATCAAATCAAATCAAATCAAATCAAATCAAATCAAATCAAATCAAATCAAATCAAATCAAATCAAATCAAACAAATCAATCAATCAAATCAAATCAAATCAAATCAAATCAAATCAAATCAAATCAAATCAAATCAAATCAAATCAAATCAAATCAAATCAAATCAAATCAAATCAAATCAAATCAAATCAAATCAAATCAAATCAAATCAAATCAAATCAAATCAAATCAAATCAAATCAAATCAAATCAAATCAAATCAAATCAAATCAAATCAAATCAAATCAAACCAAATCAAATAAAAATAAAGTAAAATAAAATAAAATAAAATAAAATAAAATAAAATAAAAAAATAAAACTCCGTGTGGAGTTTTCAATCCGTTCTCCCATCGAACGCGTCCCCGGGTGGCGGATAGGGGAACGCTCTGTAGATATACAGGGTAGGCGGGAAATAAAGTACCGCTCGCGGACCAAAAACTGGAAATCTAAGCCCGGCAGCGACTGAACCAGATTGGGCGGCTCTCCGGTCGGCGTCTGTACTTCAGGTAAGAAGCGGCTGTTAACGCACCTGCCAGCAGGTATAAAATGGAACCATTATAAAAAATGAGAAGAATAAATCAAGCCTCGGATAACCTCAATCTTAATTCTAATCATACACTTCTGGAATGTGGTCCAGCTCGGCCCCAGACTGATCATGCTCCAGATACAAACAACTACTCTGGGGATAATAGACAAGACCTTTTGCAGCCGGGAACTGATTCGCAAGCATCGCATGCAGCGACCAGCCCAGTTGTAGCAACTAGACAGCGTAAAAAATGGACATCAGAAATTAACGAATTCTTATTACGCACATACCTACAGATCACTAAATTAGAAACACACAGAACCCTTTTCCGAAAACGTTTACGTGAAAAGTTTGTAGAAAAATATCCGCAAATGAACGTGTCAGAGCAAAACTTGTCTGATCAATTAAGAGCAAGACATGATTACATTACAGAAGCAAGAAGGGAAGAAATTACCCAGGAAGTGGCGAGAGAGCTCGGTAGCAACTCTGTAGCCCCAGCAAGCCCTGTGCAACCAAACAACACACCACGGGATGGTAGTATGGATGCAGAGAACGAAGCAGAATGTCCCTTTAATTATTGAGCCCGTCAACGACAATGCAGAGTCAATAGATTTTGAAAGCGCATATAATAGTTTTCAAGAAAATTATGCGAAATATAGGGGAATGCCTGTGATGAGTCTGCCGCACTTGCTGAAACTAAACACCTCTAGAAAACTCGGAAAATTAGTTGACTATTACAACGCTGTTGTATTACCGGAAACACTGAACGAAGAGATTAGTCTCGAAGAACTTATAATAGTCATATACTGCGTTGCTAAAACTATATCTGAAATAATCACTAACAAGCATTTTGAGAACAATCAACACAATCAGAAGCCAAAACACTCCAGATCAACTGACAAGAGTAATAAACCGAAGTGGCTGATAAGACTCGATAAGAACATTGAAGAGCACCGCCGAAAAATAGGAAAAATAACAGCATTGGTAGGTGGACACACCTCCGGACGATTGAAACGCCAAGTCCTTAAAATATGTAAAACTTTAATACTCACTCGAAGTTCGAAAATAATGAAGAAATGCCCAAGCGTACGCTCGGTACGCTCAAGCAAAAATTAAGAACGCTAACCACCAAAAGAGAAAAATATAACATGTCTATGAAACGCAAGCAACATAATCGTATGTTTGAAAGCAATCAAAAGCTATTTTTACGACAATTAAAACAAACCACGAACGTTCAAAGGCAGACGCGACAGGCATCAATGGATGAATTTAGATCATACTGGTCGTCTATTTGGTCCAAACCTCAGAAATACAACACCTCGGCAAGCTGGATAGCAGAAGTGAGAGAAAAGTACTATAGTATCCCAATACTTGGTTTCTCAGCCGTAACATCTGAAGAGGTTGCGAAAGTTGCTCGAAGGCTCCACAATTGGAAAACTCCAGGCTGCGACAACTTGCATGCTTACTGGTTCAAAAAGCTTACATGTATACACGACAAACTTGCAGCCCTCTTCACCAAGATAATAACCGGCGAAGAAGAATTGCCAAATTTTGCAACGCTTGGTACGACATATATGATTCCAAAATGTGATGAAATCAGTGACCCTTCAAAATTCAGGCCCATCACCTGTCTGCCAGTTATTTACAAAATACTTACGTCGTGCATAACTAACATCTTTTATGAGCATATCGAAACACATAATCTAATTGCAGAAGAGCAGAAAGGATGTATACGTGCATCACAAGGTTGTAAAGAGCAACTGATTATAGATCAAGTTGTCCTTGGGCAATCTAAACAGAAGAACAGAAACCTCTATGCAGCTTATATTGACTGGATGAAAGCATTCGATTCGGTCCCACACTCCTGGCTTATTGAAGTACTTCGTATTTACAACTTCAATTCCAATATCATACTATTTCTAGAAAAAGTTATGCAACGCTGGAGGACAAGAATAAAAATACCTGGCCCGGAAAGCTCTCAATACACAACCGAAATAAACATTCGAAATGGCATCTTTCAAGGTAGACTCGTTGAGTCCGCTCTGGTTTGTTCTCAGCATGAACCCTTAAGTCACATCCTGAATGAGACGGGACATGGGTTTGTATTAGAACACGGACAGTCTGGAAGATTCCGACTGAGCCATCTTTTTTACGTAGATGATTTGAAACTCTACGCCAGTAATTCCAAACATCTAGACAAGCTTTGAGATGTGTCGAAACCTTCTCCAATGACATTAAAATGCCTATTGGACTTGATAAATGCCGAAAGATCACAATAGTTAAAGGTAAAGTGGTTTCTCGACATGCAACTGCGGAAAGTAGCGGACTCGACATAACAGAAATGGAGCCAGGGGAGGTATACAAGTATCTTGGAGTTATGCAAAGCAGCAGCATAAATACGATGCAAATGAGGAAAAATCTGATAGCAGAATTTAAAAGGCGCCTTCACGCTGTCTGTAAAACCCAACTTAATGGGAAAAACCAAATCCACGCTATTAATTCATTTGCCATCCCGGTGGTACTCGTATAGCTTCGGAATTGTAAAATGGTCATCTACTGAAATAGAAAATCTTCAACGAATAATACGTACAATTATGACTAAACACAAGTCACGTCACCCAAAAAGCTCTGTCGTTCGAATGATCCTACCTAGAAAAAGCGGGAGGCAGAGGACAGATTGATGTTGGAGCACTGCATGACAAACTTATCGTGAACATAAGAGCATACTTCCAACATAAGTGCTCCCAATCCGATCTGCACAAGGCCGCATGTGCTGCGGATAATATCATACCCCACTTCGGATGAATCAACCCTACGAAACCAGGAACGCAACGACAATAGATGAAAAAATTCAAAGATGGTCTGAAATGGTTGTTCACGGCGTATATCGAAAAGACTTGCTAAGCCCACATGTCGACCAAAAATTGTCGCAACTTATGGCTTACCAACAGGTCGATATTTGCCGAAACGGAGGGCACCATTTTCGCCATACAAGATGGTGTGATTCCAACGAGAAATTACATTAAATACGTAATGCGAGATCCAAAATGCCGCTGCAGACAGATGTCGAAGATGCAATAGTCGAAGTGAGACATTAGACCACGTGCTAGCGGGATGCACCACACTGGCAAACTCTATGTACCTGAAGCGACATAATGACATCGCGAAAATAATCCATCCAAACCTGACGCAGACGTACAACTTCAATCCAAGCAAAATACCGTACTTCAGATACACCCCAGAACCTGTTCAAGAAGACTCCAACTACCTTCTATATTACGAACCGAACAATTTTACAAATGCCACAAGAGCACCACAGGCCAGATATTTTCCTTATTGATAAATCCAAGCGACTGGCTATATAGTCGATATTGCTGTTCCTCTAAACAGAAACATGCAAAAAAACATATGCAGAAAAGACATCTAAACATTCAGATTCTAGACATCGATGTCAAACGCCAGTGGAAGCTAAGGAAGGTGCACATACTACCAATTATCATCTCAAGCCTAATGGACTAGTGCATAAAAACTTCAGCATGACAAACGTGAAAACTCTTCAACCTCCAGAATATTTAATTTTCGGGATGATGCGGTATAGCAGCTTTACATCAATTTCTTGCCATATAGTCCGGAAACTTTTTACAGTAAACGTTTTTCTTGTTAGTAAATTTGTTAACTCATTTTGTACAATATTTATATATATATTTAATTGTAATATTTTGTAATTATATAAATTTTATTGGCTTGCAGCCAAGCTGTCGCCACCAATTAATTTAAAACACTCCTGTTTTGGGATGCAATAAAAAAAAAAAAAAAAAAAATAAAATAAAATAAAATAAAAATTAAAAATAAATTAAAAATACCTAAAAACTTAATCAAATTAAATATAACAAAATAAACGAAAACAACATCGAACAAACAAACTTAAAAAATATGCAAAATTAAAAAAGCAAAGAAAGTAAAAAAGGACATACAAAAATTTAATGAAATAAACAGAATAGAAGAAAATAAAAGTAAAAATAAAGTCCAAAAAAAAACAGTTTTGAAATCTAATCAAATACTCAATAAAACTAAAAGAATTGAAGAAAAACTAAACAACAATAAATTAATTAATTAAAATAAAATGAATATAATAAAAAAATTGAAAACAAAAAAACAATTAAAAACAAAAACGAAAATATTGATCTGTAAATTGACTTCTCATGGGAAAAATGCAATTTTTAACAAATTTAATATGCAACAACCTATATTATTTAAGCTCCTTTAACGAAAACAGTTAAAGTCGTATTTTTGTTTTTTGTCTGTTATTTAAACTCTACACTGAAATTAAAAACAAAAAATTACAAATTAAAAATATAAATTAATCTCATATTATTTTCTTTTGAATTTTTGTTTTGTTTCATTTTGTTTGGTTCTACTTTTTATTTATTTAGTTTTTCATCTTATTTTGTTTTATATAATTCAATTTTATTTTGTTTACTTTTAATATATTTCATTTTATTTTACTTAATTTTTTTATTTAATTTCACTCCATAGATTTTTCATTTAATTTTTTTCGTTTTGTTTTAATTGTTTTGTTTTCAATTTTTTTTATTATATTCCATTTTATTTTAATTAATTTATTTATTTTTTATTTAGTTTTTCTTCAATTCTTTTAGTTTTATTAAGTATTTGATTAGATTTCAAACTGTTTTTTTTTGGACTTTATTTATATTTTTATTTTCTTCTATTCTATTTTATTTCATTAAATTTTTGTGTGTCACGTCCTTTTACTTTACTTTTTAATTTTGCATATTTTTTAAATTTGTTTGTTCAATGTTGTTTTCATTTATTTTATTATATTTAATTTGATTAAGTTTTAGGTATTTTAATTTATTTTATTTTATTTTATTTTATTTTATTTTTTTTTTTTTTTTTTATTGCATCCCAAAACAGGAGTGTTTTAAGTCTAATTGGCGACAGCTTAGCTGCAAGCCAATAATTTATAACAGGTACAAAATATTACAATTAAATATATATATAAATATTATACAAAATAGTTAACAAATTTACTAACAAGAAAAACGTTTACTGTAAAAAGTTTCGGACTATATGACAAGAATTGATAAAGCTGCTTTCTGCATGTCGAAAATTAAATATTCTGGAAGTTGAAGAGTTTTCACGCTGTCTGCTAAGTTTTTATGCACTAGTCCGTGGGCTGAGATGATAATTGGTAGTATGTGCACCTTCCTCAGCTTCCACTGGCGTTTGACATCAAAATGTCTCAAGTCTGAATATTTAGATATTTTTTCTGCATATGTTTTTTGCATGTTTCCTGCTTAGAGGAACAGCAATATCAATCTACATATAATCCAGTCGCTTGGGATTTACTCTATCAAGGAAAAAATATCTGGCCTGTTGTGGTCTCTTGTGGCATTTAGTCAAAATTGTTCGGTCGTAATATAGAAGGTGGTTGGAGTCTTCTTGAACAGGTTCTGGGGTGTATCTGAAGTACGGTATTTTGCTTGGATTGGAAGTTGTACATCTGCGTCAGGTTTAGGATGGATTATTTTCGCGATGTCATTATGCCGTCGCTTCAGGTAACATAGAGTTTGCCAGCGTGGTGCATCCCGCTAGCACGTGGTCTAATGTCTCACTTCGACTATTGCATCTTCGACATCTGTCTGCAGCGGCATTTGGATCTCGCATTACGTATTTAATGTAATTTCTCGTTGAATCACACCATCTTGCATGGCGAAAATGGTGCCTCCGTTTCCGCAAATATCGACCTGTTGGTAAGCCAGCGCAGGCGACAAATCTTTGGTCGACATGTGGGCTTAGCAAGTCTTTTCGATAGCGAACAACCATTTCCAGACCATCTTTGAATTTTTTCATCTATTGTCGTTGCGTTCCTGGTTTCGTAGGGTTGAGATTCATCCGAAGTGGGTATAATTATCATCCGGCACATGCAGCGCCTTATGCAGATCGGATTGGGAGCACTTATGTTGGAAGTATGCTCTTATGTTCACGATAAGTTTGTCATGCAGTGCTCAATATCAAATTTCGTCCTCTGCCTCCCGGCTTTTCAGGTAGGATCATTCTGGAACGACAGAGCTTTTTGGGGCAGACGTGATCACTTGTGTTTAGTCATAATTGTACGTATTATTCAATAAGATTTTCATTTCAGTATTGACCATTTCGACAATTCCGAAGCTATACGATGCCCACCGGGATGGCAAATGAATTAAT
>JAYXIM010028026.1:0-18979 GCA_037575425.1 Anastrepha fraterculus
CAATTTTCATATTTTGGTCATCTTCAAATAAACTTATATTAGAGAAAATTTTCTAAAAGGGTTACCGTGACAACATATCCGGCGCCAATGGCTACAAGAATGTCATAATCCAAAAAAAACGCAATTTTTTTTCTTTGCTTCATATGTAAAAAATTAATGACAAAATGAATTAACAGTATCTCTTAGACGAAAATATGTCCTTACTTTTACTTAAGGCAGTTTGAAAATTTTGTATGTCTTTCTTTCAATATTTCTGTTTTTTGGACTACTCTCGCGGCAAATGAGCGATATGCTCTCCATGGAACAGTGGTTCCACTTGCAATAAGCAATGGTCAAAAATCAATTTCTGTAAGCTACGAGTATATTCGAGTTTCGCAACGAAGCTTAGTGTATTACTCCTGACTGAAATTAGATGGGTATTGAAAATGGCCACTCTTTTGCATAAATCGGCCGAAATTCCAGCAATTTCGCGTTCAATATTGGCTCTGAGCTCACAAATCGTCGCCGGCTTGTTACTGTAGACCAATGACTTCACATAACCCCAAAACGGGACGGCTTGTTAAATGGACAGTAAAATGGCCGTAATGCTCTTAAATTAGCAGCAACAGAACGATTATTTTCATAAAAAATTTGCACGATTTGCAATCGTTGCTCAAGTGTGTAGCGTTCCATGATGAAATGTATACTAATGAAGTTTACAAATGACAAGCGAAAAATAAAAAATATTGCGTCGTTCGCCCTCCCTATCGGAAAAAAGTTGAAGCGCACCTATTGAAAAACGCTATATCACATAAATTTAAAAAAATTAAAAATTTCATTTTATGCTTTAATGGATTAAATTTAATGTATATCAGTTTTGTGAAATATGGGCTTTTCTTCCTATCGCATATTGCAAACTAGATTTGAGAATTTTTTTCGACCGATAGCAGCCAAACTCATCTTCTGGTTAAATGACAGGACGACATAACATGCGATGGAGCATTTAAAAAAAGTAGCTGATAGTAGCTCATAATATTTCTGAGTTAAGGGTCCCGCAAAGAGCAAGAAATTTATAAAGTTATGAAGTGTCTTTACTTGAAGAGCTAGTAGCGTGGTCAATGCAGACTCACCATGAAGGTGGAGTTTTCTGATTGTTGGACTATGCTGAATTTCAATGCTTGGTGGCACTTCATAGAATACTTTGTTATTAAGGGGGGCCTCTTATTAGACGGCTTGAAAAAATCGATTGTGTTGTACTGCAATCGATAGATATATTATAGGAGAATATGCTCTTAAAATTTTAAAGCGGAATTCAAAGTGATTTCGGAGTTGCAGGCCTGTGTACTGTCCCTCGCGTGAGTATACTGTTTACCTTCTGAAAACTTTGAAACACGTTTTTTCAAAACCGACGAAAGTTATCGTTTCGAACCGATAATCTATATAAATATAATTAAAATACGCAACTAATTAACTAACAAAATACAAGCAAAAAAAATATTTTTTAATGTTATTTAACACCTTTTTTCCAAAAAAATAGCGAAAAAAGCACTTTTTTCAATAATTAATTGTGTGTTCATTTTTTCATATTTTTATACAAGAGTAGTCTATTATATGCAGGAAAGCCTTCTGAATAAGACAATATTTCTCTTATGTGTTTCAGGTGAAAACTACGACCGCAATCTTACACACCGTTTTACTAGCGCGCAACGAGAAGCTGTGCGAGATCCCTCATATGTCAGCCATGTTATTACTCTGCAATCATGCCTTCAAATAAATGCAAAAGATTATCCCTGTTCGACTCGAAAAAAATTGAGGAAAAACACCTTTTTTTGAAGTCACTGATAAGAGGCCCCCTTAAGTTTATTTATTATAGTTATTAGGTTAAAAGTTACATTTTCCTTATTATTTTAAAAGAAATCCCTCATAAAAGCTTTTAAACACCATGGCAACCATTTTGTGGCTCACCAATCGTATGGTAGGGGTGGAAATATAGCAAACTCATACCACAACAACGACTACAATGAGAGTAGCAGTTATTTGGCGAGAGTGTAAAGTGCGCAAGCAATTGCAGTGAGGAGACTTAGTGGAAATCTATAGTAGATGATTTGAGTTGAGTTGAGTTATTTCGTTTGTTTGTGTTAGGAAAGTAAACAGATGGAGCGAATAACCTACCCAAATGAAAGTGACAATCAGGTAGATTGAAAATAAGCAATAAAGAATTGAATATTCGGTAGGAGAGTAGGTTGCGGAAATTGCGAGAGAAAGAGAAGGTGGGGTAGTTTTGTGTAAGTATGTAACAACATCTGATGTGCTGATAGCGGTAAATTTGGACGTGATGATAAGCGAGCGCGCGTCTAACCAAAAAGGGTGAAGAAAAGAATAAATATTTCCAGTTTGGCATGATAAAAAAATAAAAATGGTGTTGTGTTATAAATGAAAGAGAGGAGTGAAATGCTCGCTTACTTAAATAGTATTTTACGGGAATTTCCAGAGGATAAGCATGATATTATTTCTATTACACTCTTCCCTTATGTTCTTGGTTGCGGTCATAGTGCGTGCGGACGTTTATGCACACATACCCTGTAGGAAAAATTTAAGGAAGTAATTATTAAGTTGAAAAAAATTATTTAAAAATAGATTTGAAAAAATTTTATGTATTTTTTCAACTGACGCCGATGCTACAATGGCCGCCGATTGAGATGCCCCTCTGCTACCTTCCGGGAAGAATTGAGTGTACATCCTCCATTTTAAATGATTAAAAAAAAAATTATATTATTTTAATTTTATACATATAAACTGTGTGCCAATTTTGAAAAAAATATATTGACTTCTACATTTTAAATAATTTTAATGAAAATCAGGGAAAATATGGCCGTTTACAGGTATCATCTGTCCCCTTAAGTAGAATATACAAATATAAAGCTTAATGTTGAGGAGAGTGCAAGCAACTAAGGCCATCAACTCGTTATCTTATGTACGAAAAATTAAAAATATAAAAAAACATTATAAAAGGGGGGAAAATATGTTGTTGTGAGGAGCTTTCAATGTTGTCAAAATTATAATTTCATGAAGCAGAAAATTATGCCTTCAAATCATAAAAATATCACATATACCAAAATTTCTAGCTAGCATTCTGGTTGAAAAATAGTACTCACACATATGAAAACAGGGCCATTGATGGTTACAGAGCACATAAGTTCCAAACCAGTCAGTTTTCCTGCCGGATATGAATATCTGTGTGTATGTGTGTCACTGCGAGAGCAACAATTTCACATTGCCCAGCACTTTCGCTTATCGCCCCACTCAATGTCGTTGACGGTTGGCAGTCAAGCAGCTAGCAATGGGAGTGGGTTGAGTGGAACGCGAAGGAGTGCATTTGATTCGTTTGCCTAACTGTAACGAGCTCTTAACTTCGCAAATGAAGACATTTGCTGGCAGTTTTTCTTTTGAGTTTTCCGTGTTCGGACGTGTTTTCTCCGTTAAAGAGCGCATCATGGCAAATACTAGGCTTGTAATTTGGCTATCACTCTAGTATGGTAACATATATAGATATATATATATGTATGTATGTAACTGTGAGACATTTGACTGGAACTCCAATTTGGTGAATGATAAGTGTTTATTTAGCGTACATTTTATGTTTTGCGTGAAATTAGAAGTTTCAAAATAGTGCGGAAAAGTGAAAATTTGAGCTTTGTTAGCTTATGTCGATATTCGTATGGTCATTGATGTGAAAAATTAAATAAATTACGAAAGTATTTGTGCTGGTGCGTTTCATGAATTTTCATTGAAGAAATTAAAGCAAAATTTGAAGGAAAAATGGCGCAGAATAATAGTGCAGGTAAGTTTTGATGATAATAAAAAATGATTGAGACTCTTTATAAGTTTGAATAAGTATTTTTAGAGAGGATTTAAAATTATTTTATTTTAATTAAAAATTAATTATTAGCTGTTGGCTGTAATTAACATGAAAATACTGAGAAATAAAAAAAAAAAACCAACAGAATATAAAATTTTTATTTATTTGCATTGAATTATTTATACCCAATATCAAAAAAAAAAAAATATATATATATTCAATGCAGCCCTTTACCAGCGCTGCAGACATTGTTGCTATCAGCAATTCACTATTTTTTTTTGTTGTTGTCTGCCTCACCTGATGACGTTCTGTATACATACGCCCACGTAGGTGAATCCCATTTTTCAAGCACACACACACAAGTATGGCGTGTAAGTATATGCTGACCTCACCTCTACGCACTCCTTCACCTCATTGCTCGCTCTCTCCTTTCCGCTTTTCTCCTCCTAACTGCTCTTGTAGCGTCATTTTGTAAAATTGTTCAACTGGCTTTCGGGAGTATAATTAAAATTGTGTTAGCAGGTGGTCACGAAGTGCTCAGCAGCTGGTTAGCCCACAACTCTGAGGGACTGCTACAAAAAATCAAAAAAAAAAAAAAAACAAAGCAAAAAAAAAAACAAGAACAAAGTCATCTCCGAAGCATTGTTTTTGTATACATTTCGGCAACGTACAGCATTTTTCCATTGACTCAATTTGAGATTATTGTACACACTTACTTGATACACAAACATGAAACATACACACACACACACATATATGGTGGTATATACATATCTACATTTACTAATACATACATACATACATACCAGCGTGTCTAGGCATGTGATGTGTGGGCGTTTGTTTATATTTTCTTTTGTATGTAGGTTAGCAGGCATCCCGCAAGTTTTAAAGTTTGTTTTTTCATTTCATTTCCTACCTTCTCCAATATGCTACCACATTTCAGTCGTTCTTTATTTCCCAGTATTTTATTCATTACTTCTATTTTACTTGGCGTTGAGAGAGTTTTTTCCCAATAACAAAATGACGCGTGCTTCACTTAACTTTGTTTATCTTTTCCGTAAGTTTTCTTCTTTGCTGTTTGTTGTACTTCGGTAAATATTTAATTTTTCAATTTGTTTTGGAATTTTTCGGTTTGTCAACCGATGCGTGTCCGTGCAAATAAAAGGAATTATGTGGTGAGAGAGCGTGAGATTTAGGCACACATTTTATTTGTTTGTTCTGTTGCCGGCTGTAATTAGATTTATAATTCGAATAAATTCCAATAATTACCTTTAACATAAATTTACAGGTCATTCAATATTATTCTTAAAAAACGAAACTCATTAGCTATGTGAAAATTGTATTAAGGAAAGAGATTTTGGGTGAGCAAAGCATTAATTGGGATATGTTAGATCTACTGGAGTTCTGTAATTTACAATATTTATAGTATTTTTAAAATAGTAGTTTTAGTTTTACATGTCTTTCGGATCATCTGAGAGGGCAAATGCGGCTAAGTATTGAATTCTCTCTCCTCGAGTCCCTTAAAGTTGCTATATTTACGGGTGGCGTAAAATTAATCGTAAAAGGCATTGCTATATGACACTTGTTAACTAGACAGCTGCAGTATTCAAACAGACAAGCAATGGAATGCGTAAAGATCAAAATACAGATTTCCATCACTCAAAATCAGTTTTGTTTAATAAAACTGTTATTCAAAAGCGAAATTGAGTGATTAAGTTTTTGACACTGAAACAAAATTCAATAACTTAGTTTTGTAAGTAGATTAAATAGCTCTCAGCAGGATTTCCACATACAAAGTTTCTTGTTCTCTATTGCAGGTATAGATTGCAAGAGTCTACAGGTCGTATACGCAACATGAAGTATTGGTTGGTTTGTGTGGTTTGAGTAGTGATTCTTCTATAGGGTGGACCATGTAAAATTTGCTTTTTGAATCGGCTATAAACAAAAACTAGTCAATATTTTTTCACACTTTCGCATAGCATTTGTCCTTAACGGCTCCCCACACAAAATAGTCCAACGGGCTTAAATCACAGCTCCGAGGCGGCCAATTGGCATCGGAATTTCGGCTGATTATTCGGTTGGAAACAAAAACTCGTTGAGCATGTCACGGTAACGCTCGCCATTTACTGTAACCGCGGAAGAAGAAGAAGACTCACCACTTTGGAAATAGGTTTTCAATATTTCCCAATTTTGTTCAAGCGTATAGCGTCCCATTTCGTAAATGTCAAACCTTTAAGTAAATTATGAACACATTTGACATGTCATTTGAGTTGCCATTCTCAAAAAAAAAAATAGGTGGTTCAAAAAGCAAAAGCTATATGGCCCCCCCTGTATTACCGAGTTATTTTATAAGTTACAGGAAACCGGATTACTGCAGTGGGGTTTCAGCAGAGACAGTTGCAATCAATGAAGCAGTTAATTCTTCACCTACTCAATTGCGTAATAACTGTCGAGAAAGTAAATATTATCTCCGCTTGCCAAGAGGTAATTAAGGCCCTGGGCTCAATGACAGTGCATTCGAAAGTGGTCAGAGAAGGTCTACCGTCACTTTCGATCGCACCCGATTTCTTTGACATAAGGCTCACCTGGGTACCTGATCATAGCGACACTGCGAGAAACTGCGAGGCGGCTGAGCTGGCTACTCCTGGAACGATGGGTTTCGCGTCAACTTAGCTTTTGGCCACGTGTGAATCGGAGGTTTTCGAGTCATCTTCTGAGCATGACAAAATCGTAGCTCTCGAATTTCTTGAGTATCTATACGCGAGGTATGCATGCCGTGAGACCTTTTGCGGAGGAAGAGGATGCGGCTTTTTACACTATGGAATCATCTTAGCGCCTTCTCCTTAGCTACCCTGCTCCCGCGGAGCTAAGATTTGGGCATCTTGGTTCTAACTTCTTTCCTTTTTTTCTACGCTTGCTGATATAGCAGAACTAAATCAAAAATCCGGTGAACCTCATCAGCAGTACAAAGCGGTTAACGCAACCGTAACTCTGTCATTGTTCGTAATCCACAAATACTCAGTCCCCTCAATACAAATGAGATCTGAGCCTAGAGCTTCAAGACTTGTTTTGAGCTTCATATCTCTTATTTTCAAAGGAATCAATGAAAGACGAATACGTTTAAGGTGTTTTATCTTCGGGTAACTCGACTCCTTAGCTTATTAGGTCATTCAGACGACCGTTTCTATAATGCAGTATTGCGTATGTGAAGCATATATACTGTAGGAGACATCTGTTCGAATACACCGAAGAGATCCAGGACCAAACACAACTACAACTACTGGACCGCGGCGTATATAGGCGGACATTAAGCGATATTCCTCGGGACACTCCCACCACCTTCCTAAGCTCCCGACCTCCGAATAGCATTACCAGACTCCAACCACCACTCATTGCAAACGAAGAGCTTCAACTACCTCGTGAGACTCGCATAATTTTGGCTCAATTACGGTCTGGATATTATAGCAGGTTAAACGCCAAGTACGTTTCCTGGGCCTAAAACGATTGGTGGCTACACCACACTGGCAGGGTCTAGTGAACTCCTACTTTTAAAATCTTGGCATAAAATAAAGCGTCTGAGGCTTTTATTTAAATATTTAAGGTGCCAAGTAAACACTGTGTGATTGAGACTTCTCTTCATAACTACTGAAGAAGTGTAAGTTCTTCTTCTTCACTTTGAATTTAGAAATAAGTTTACTAACCCTCTCTTTGACAGTTTGACAAAAATAAACTTTTTTTTTGCTATCCATCAATCTAATGTTTTAAGGCGCATTAAAACTTCAAAGGACAAAATTTTCTAAAAATAATTTTAAATATTTATACTTAATCTATTAGATAAAAGAGCATATATCCAGCTATAAATAAAAACATTTGTCTATTTTTCAACTTCGTTCTACTTGCGAAGAACAAGAAGTTGAAATTCAATGCAAAAAAGTTGTTGAACTCTCCTCCCATAAAATAAAGTATACGCAATGGATCCCATAAAAAATGTATTTATATTTGTCTAGGCGCATTGTTAGCAAACTCTTTGCTTAATAGCCGGATATATTCGCTGTCGTCTGATGTCCACATTAATATCATAGGGGGGGGGGGGTAGAAGTATTTAAAAAATATTATCAATATGAAGAAATGCTGCCAGCTGAGCTATTTTATAGTATGGCGGCGAGAAGTTGGTAAGGTGCATGCATCAGCTTCTATGCAAAATATGGTCGGATGAACGCATGCCTGTCGATTGAAATTTAAGTGTGCTCTGCTCAATCCATAAGAAAGATGATCCTGCAATCTATGCCGAGTACCGCGGGATTAATCTTACGCTGCAAGCAAAGCCATACATTTTAAATATATTCGCCATTTTCTCCGCTCCTTCCAAAGAAATTTCGCTATACAAGCAATCAGAGGCTTTAACACAGTCTCGGCTAATTCGGCTCTGGCGCTTGCAAGATGCAAGATAAAAGAATTTATGCAAAAAGAAAGTGTCAAATCATCTGAAGTATATGATGAAACATTAAACGTTGTGCTTGAACAACGTACTGCACCAAAAAATCAACTACATCCTTCCGAGCATCATTCTATATGCTTTGAAAGAATAGCTTCCCAGCAGGAAGCTGACAAAATTATCGATGCAAATGCGACTCACATCTATACCGATGGAAGCAAGTTTGAAACAGGCGCTTATGGATCACCTTTTGTTGTTCATAAACAATGTGACGACTGGACGTCACGTAAATTTAAATTACATGACATATGAATTGCCTTCCTGACTGAAGCATTGACGCTGCACTGAAGAGGGGTCAGAAAGAATCGAATACGGAAAACAAGTCATATATAGCGACAGTCGTTTTTATTTGTAAACTATCCAAAATCGGAGGAATTCTAATCCCTTAATTGCACCAATTCATCACCACTTGCACATTCTTCGCAAGGGACACAGAACTGATTTTTACTGGGTTAAATCACACATCGGTTTAAGCGAGCGTATTGTGTGAAAGGCTGAAGCCCACAATAAACCAACTGACTGAGCCCCGCCTGTATGGCTTTAAACCTGAAAAATCCAGTATCGACCAGATATTCATATACGCCAAATCTTGGAAAAGACCCACGAAAGGAGAATCGACACACACCATCTTTTCGTCGACTTCAAAGCTGCATTCGACAGTACGAAAAGGGGTTACCTACCATATATGCGGCGATGTTTGAATTTGGTATCCCGGCAAAACTAATACGGCTATGCAAAATGACGCTGCGTAATGCCAGTAACACCATCATAATTGGGAAGGACCTCCACGAGCCGTTTGATACCAAACGAGGTTTCACACAGGATGACTCGCTGTCGTGTGACTTCTTTAACATGTTGGGAAAGATCGTACGAGGCGCAGAACTTAATCGCTCAGGCACAATATTTTATAAGAGCGTACAATTGTTAGCGTAGGCCGATGATATCGACGTCATCGGCCTTAACAACAGCGCTGTTAGTTCTGCCTTTTCCAAACTGGAGGCAAAGCTAATGGGTCTGGTGGTGAACGAGGACAAAACGAAATACCTCCAGCCATCAAACAAACAGTCGGCGCACTCGCGTATCGGCATCCATGTCTCTGTTGACAGCTATGATGTCGAGGTTGTAAAAGAATTCGTATATTTAGGAACCAGCTTTAACACCGATAACAATGTCAGCCTAGAAATCCAACGTAGAATCTCTCTTGCCAACAAGTGCTACTTTGGACGTTGGGGACGGTGAGTATCGCAGGCGATGGAACAATAAGCTGTATGATCTTTGCGACGACATATCCAGCGGGTGGGTCATATCGTCCGAATGTATACAAATGCTCCGGCTCTGAAAGTATTCGATGCGGAACCAGCTGGTGGTAGCAGAGGAAGAGGAAGACCTCCTCTGCGTTGAAAAGATCAGGTGAAGAAGCACTTGGTTCCGCTTGGCGTGTCCAACTGGCCCCGGTTATCACGAGAAAGAAACGACTGGTGCGCTTTGTTAAACACGGCCAAAATCGCTGAGCTGTTATGGTGCCAATTAAGAAGAAGAAGAAGGAGAAGAGAATAACTTAGATTTATCTTTTAGCATATCACTTGTAATTGTTAAGGTTTTGACCCTTTGTTCCACAAACCAATTGAAGAACGCCTTTTCCATTTTTGAAAACTCAGAAATCTTAAAAGTTTTCCTATTAAATGTCCGAATTCAGGTCACGTAACAAACTTCTTTATGGACTGTACATATTTTTAAATATTAGTTATTGTTGCATTAATGGAAATTCCTGCATTTAATTTATTCACAATGTCGGTTTTCTTTTTAGTATAGGCAGCGTAAATTTCCACTTTGCCTTTATAAGACCTCACCATGCCAAAGTTAGCGCAAAAATTTCATTTCGTCTGCAAATCAATTATCAGATCAGTCCATAAGTTCGTGCGTTTTTAAAAGGTGGTTTTAAAATTAATAAAAAAGATGTTCAAAGCATTTATTAATCAATAATATTTTTTCTTTCATTATTTACAATGTCTTCTCAACGTTTAGGCGAATTTTTAATACCCTGCTCACAAAATTGTTTGTCTTGGAGCCAAAATACGCTTAGACATCCCTTTTTATAGCTTCTTTTGAGGAGTAGTTCTTGTTACTCATATGGGATTGAAGTCCACGGAAAAGGTGATAATCACAAGGTGCAATATCCGGAGAGTATGGTGGATGCGGCATTAGCTCCCATCCAAGCTCGTTCAGCTTGCCTAATGTTCGCCTTGCGGTATGAGGTCTTGCGTTGTCGTGGTGAAACAAAACTTTGCGTCTGTTCACTAAAGACGGTCGATTTTTGTTAAGTGCCTCATTCAGGTTTGATAGCTGATGGGAATAATAATCAGCAGTTATCGTCTGGTTTGGTTCCAGAAGTTCATAATAAACAACACCGGTCATATCCCACCAAATAGACGGGAGAATCTTTTTGGGGTGAAGGCCATCTCTAGGGGTCGGTTCTGGTGTTTCATCTTTATCTAACCATTGACGTTTGTGAACAGGATTAATGCAAAGGACCCATTTTTCATCACCAGTAACGATACGGTTCAAAAAACTTTCATTTTCAAGCCGTTGCAGCAGCTGAGAATACACATTCACTCTCTGCTGAAGATTGGCGACGGAAAGTCTATGCGGAACCCATTTTCCCAGCTTTGAAACCTTTCCCAACTGAACCAGGTGCCTGTGAACTGTTCCATGCGATGAATTTAACCTCTAAGCTATCATATCGACTGTAAAATTTGGCTCAGCTTCCACGAGTTCGAGCAAGACGTCGGAGTTAAAGACATCAGGACGACCAGCACGTGGGGCGTCCTCCACGTCGCAGTTACCACTTCGGAATTTCGAAAACCACTTTTGCGCAGTCCTTATACTCACGGTAACCTCTCCGTGAACAGTGTTTATGTCTGCAGCAGTAGTTGTTGCATTTTTACCACTTTTATAAAAAAAATACAAAATATGCCTCCTATACGCGTTCGAAGATTCCATTTTATTTTTTAACAACACGTGCTTCTATCCGCGATTAAAATCACTTGTTGAATGCACAATATGTCAAAGAAAATACAAAGCAAAAGGGAAAGACAAAACCAAAAATGTTCCAAGTATATTTTGCTAATTTTCTCATTTTCTAATGTCGCAAGTACTGAATGTAGCAATGAAAAAAAAGTTAAGTCGTAATTATCGAGGTGTTCAAGTATCGAATATGTGCGAGTTTCTACTGTATATACGCCATAGGATTTATTTATTGGGTACACTGTTGCAAGTTGCGGAAATCTTCACATTCTTCTTTCCGAAGCTTACAGTTTTCGCCCTTCAGTTGGAAATCTCTTTAAGCTTTTGCTTATCTACATAAATACTAAAACTGATGGGATCATAGCTGACTAAACATATGGACCGAGTAAACTGTGATGGTAGAAAATAATTAAATATGTATATTATATGCGATTCTACCTATGTGTGAGTGCATAGTTAAATATGCCGGCACATGTTCATGCACAATATATCTGTTTACTTTTAATAAAACAACCTAAGTCGACTCGGCACATTTTTCTCTAAAGCATTAATTTACTTGCTTCTCTTGACATATTTAAACGAATTAAGCTCTCACAGCCGCACCTTGAGTAATCATCTTAATGAAAGTTGAATAAAATATAAGGTTTTTCCATGGTGCAACAGAATTTACCAGGCTTAAGTCAAAACCTGTTAAACTCACATAAGTTGTTTTGCCAAAATACCACATATACCTATATACACACACACATGGACACCGTATACTCGTATATGCCACATGCGTATGTTTTTACATTTATCTGTTATCTAACACAGGCCATATGGTACGGGTATATTCTATGTATGTATACCCTTTCGTTGGTTTCATAGGAGCTGAAAAGTGAAAGTTGACTGCTGGAAGCAGAAAGAATGCAATAATGTGGAGGAAAAAAAGTATTAAAACGGAGCAAGAGGTAAATGGTTTAGTGGATAAATACCCGAACTTTGCCTCAACTTTTGGGATATGTAGACTCTGTGTGCACATAAATGGTGCCGATAAAATGTCAAAAGCAGCGAGGAATTCTTGCAAGTTAAAATGAAGGATTCCATTGTCGTTGTCTAACATTTTTCAACTGAAAATATTTGTCGTGGATTGAATAGCAGTCGAGCTTGCATGTACTAGGTTGTTCAGTAAGTTTTGCCGTTTAATAAGAGATATAAAGGGTTTTCCAATAACAGGTGTTAGGTGTTAAACAGGAATGATGATTAATGATTTTTTATGGCCGGAATTGGATGGTATTGATCTGGAAACCTTTTATTTTCAACAAGACGGCGCTACGTACCACACAAGCAACGAAACCATTGATCTTTTACGGGAAAAGTTTCCGGACCGTGTTATCTCTAGAAGAGGTGATCACAATTGGCCGCCGAGATCTTGTGATTTAACACCTTGTGACTTTTTTCTTTGGCACCACGTGAAAGAGAAGGTCTACGCCAATAGCCCAGGGTCGATTCAAGACCTCAAAAATGGAATTCGTGAGGCTATCGAGGACATAGGGCAGCCACTTTGCAATTCGGTGATGGAAAATTTCATCAAAAAGGGTATTGTGCTGTAAGCGTGGTCGTGGTGGTCATTTGCCTGATGTTATTTTCCACTATTAACGGCATACCTTCCTCTTTATAAAGAAACAAACATCCGATCATTTATATTAAAAAATAGCATTTTTCTTTGAATATCAAAATAACACCTCTTAAAAAAACCCTGTACAACTTTATGCTTCGAAATACACTTTATGATTCAGTATAGTCTCCATGAATGTTGTTCCTATGAGATTCCAATTTATGAATTCCAGCTCTGAAGTGAGAATCTGGAAGGACTGCAAAATACGCTGCCACAGATATTATGACCTCATTATTTGATGAAACACGCTTTGCAGGCATGTAATTTTTTAGATCTGGAAACAGATGCAAGTCGTTAGGGGTCAAATCTGGTTAATACGATGGATGCTTCAACATTCTGAACTTTAATTCATGGATTTAGCCCATTGTCAAAATGCTCTTGTGACACGGTGCATTGTCTTTTTGGAAACTGGCACTTTTTTTCCGATTTTTTTTTTCAGCTGGTCTAGAAGGTTACAATAATATTCAGAATTTATTGTTTCACCAGTTTGCGAGCAAACAAAATTCCTTTCGTATCTCAAAAGGACTGATGCTAGCACCTTCTTGACCGATTTCTGGACACGAACTCGTTTTGTAGCTGAATAATCAGGTTCACACCACTCTTTAGCCTATTGTTTTGATTTAAGATCAAGGTGATAGGCACAAATCTCATCCACAGTAATGAACCGATGCACAAAATCTAATTTAAGCTTTCAAAAACGCTTTAAATATTGCTGAGAAAGCCGCATTCGAATGAGTTTTTGTTCCATTATTAGCGAATGCGGCACCCATTGTGCCCACAGCTTTCTGAAACCCAATAATTCAGTGAACATTTTGCTTGCAGGAGATGTCAGGGCTTCAACTAAATCTCTTTCAGTCACACGATGATTTTCTAATACGATATCCTGTATTTTTTCTACGATTTCCGGTGTTGTTGCTGCTTTTGGACGTCCTTGACGTTGATCGTCATTTACCTCTTTCTTTACCCCACCTTTCTACTGTACTAATTGATGGCAAAGGTCCTTATACACTTTCAACATTCGTTCATAAATTTCCTTTGCTTTTAAACCTGCCAAAAATACAAATTCAATCACTGCACGATATTTGATTTTTCCATTGTAGAAAATACTGTGACACGTCGGCACTAAATGGCTTGTAAAAAAAGAATGAATTGACAGATTGAAATGAAACTTCACATACGTTGATATGAAGAATGTACCAACATAACAAAATAATAATAAATTTAGGTCTCTCATCGCACCGCAAAACTTAGTGAACGACCTAATACGCGTGTTTTTCTTAGAGGTTAGGTTTTCAAGTTGGCACTACTTTTTTCGTAGATGGTCTTTTTGACAGCTGTCACTTGATTTATGCTCAGTTTGGTTTGCCATTTCATAATGAATAGACTTACACCTGAACAACGTTTGCAAATCGTGCAAATTTATTACGAAAATAATGGTTCGGTTCGCGCGACGCATCGCGCGCTGCGTCCAATATTCGGTCGACATAATCGTCCATCAGTCACTAATTCGATTAACCATGGATCGGTTTCGCACCACGTTTGCTCTAGTGGATAATACGCATCCTCAGAGACGTCGTACAGTACGCACTGAAGACGTTATTGCTGCTGTGGAGCAGAGTATCGAAGAAGACCCGAATGAGTCCATCCGCCATCGCGCGCAGTAATTGGAGATGTGCCCATCCACTTTATGGAAGATTTTGCGGAAGGATCTTGGTTTGCGGGCTTACAAAATCCAACTCGTGCAAGAATTGAAGCCGAACGACCATCAAGCGCGTCGCACGTTCGGTGAATGGGCCCAAAACGAGATGGCCACCGATCCCGATTTTCACAAGAAAATTTTGTTCAGCGATGAAGCTCACTTTTGGTTGAATGGGTATGTCAATAGGCAAAATTGTCGCATTTGGAGTGAACATAATCCACAAGCCATTGCTGAGACGCCGTTACATCCTCAAAAAGTCACTGTTTGGTGTGCTCTATGGGCAGAGGGAATCATTGGTCCATATTTCTTTAAAAATGAAGCCGGCCATAATGTTACAGTCAATGGAGAGCGCTATAGAGTCATGATTAATGACTTTTTCGTGCCTGAATTGGACGATGTTGATGTGGACGACCTTTGGTTCCAACAAGACGGCGCTACATGCCATACAGCCAACGCAACAATCGATTTATTGAAGGAAACTTTTGGTGAGCGCATTATCTCGTGCCGTGGACCTGTGGCGTGACCTCCAAGATCGTGCGATATAACACCGCTGGACTATTTCTTGTGGGGCTATGTGAAGTCGCTTGTCTACGCAGATAAGCCCGAGACGATGGACGTCTTGGAAGAGAATATTCGGCGCGTTATTGCTGACATACGGCCCCAATTGCTGCAAAAAGTGGTCGAAAATTGGCCCCTCGGCTGGAATTTATTCGAGCCAGCCGCGGCGGCCACTTGCCCGAAATCATTTTTAAAACATAATGGCAAACCCTTATCTTTATAATAAAGCTAAATTCTTGGCCATAACATTAAATTATATACGTTTTATTTCATCTTGAAAACCTAACCTCTAAAAAAAACACCCTTTATATAGCAACAGCAGAACTAAAAAATATGCTGTGGCTGTGCTGCGAAAATAATTTGGGTTTGGTATGCTGCGCAATATCCTGCGTTTCAACAGTTGACGCTAGAGCACAGCATACTAGAAAAAAGTTTTTTGTTTAGCTATGCTAATGCTTCAAGAACTCAGTCACAGCACAGCGTCAACTTTTTATTATGAATATACTGGGGCTTTAGCTGCGGAAGAGCGACAGCACAGCAAAACTCCACATAAAAAATTAAAGGAAAAAGTGTTACATTACAAGGTTTACTATCTGCTCGGCCCAAACAACATCTGTGGTCATCTTGTAACGCTAAAGCAAGAGAACAGCAGTTATGAAAGTGACAGAAAAACTCTGGCTTACTCCGATTGCTGTCGTGCTGTAGCCATCTTCACGGCAAAGCGTCAGCACAACTTCGGGTTTCAACGCTTTCAATTTCTACTCAAACCGAAATATCAACCGAAATTAGAGTGAAAAAATAACTATCCTGGTTGATTGGTTATTGTTGTAACAGCAATACTAAACCCTGTCAGCGTAGTAAAAATCACCGGTCGACTTCGCCGAACTCATCTAAAGGTAGGCCCAGGAAACGTGCTGTTTCGATAGATTGGTTCCAGAGGAGAGGGGTGTTAGATGAGTGGGTTTGGTTGGACATGTGAAAAGGTGGTTAGTGGCGTGCGGGACATGTGTTTGGCATGTCGGGGTCAGCTCTGGATAAGTAGGAGTTTAACCTGCTACAATATCCCAGTAAACTAGCCCTGTCTAGTGAACCGCATAACTACCTTGGTCATTTGCTATGCTTCAGATTTCACGGCTCGTATGCTTCTCCTATATACTCGGAGTATAATTAAGGTAGTAGTCTGATCAAATACTCATTTTTCTATAGATATTTTTCAGGAACTTTTGTTTAAGAAAATAAAATGCGATCGTTTTTATTTTATAATATGTTATTATTGACATCAAGTAGTATACAAAAACAACTTTTTTTTGACATATTTCTTTGTGGTAGTGTGGCACCAAAGTCAGCGTCTTAAAACAAAAAAGATAGGTGGCTTGTCAACAGGAATTTGGCTCTTCAGGTAATCTAAAACGAAAAAGTTAAACTGATTATTATTTTGTAGGCTTGTTATTCTGGCAAGTGCTACAATGGGACTTTTTCTTTCGAAAAATAACAAAATGTCGGACTTTCGAAGCCTTAGCTGAGTCTTTATCCGCCTTTGATACCCGAGCGGCATTGTATTTCGTAGCGTAGCTAGTCGATTGACTCACATAGTGTCCATAACTTTCAAAATAGGATGAAATCCTTCATTGAAAGTGCATGCAGCTGTCAATGTAGCAATTTCAAGAGTCTTTTGCCCAACAAAAATATGTTTTGTTTAAATGCTTCATTATTATTTTGCGTATTTTTGCCTAAGCAGCGTTTCAAAAGATCCTCCTACGGCAATTCTTAATAAATCGGCTTCAAAAGCAATAAGGTGTCCTCGTCGAAAGTAGGCGGATGAACAAAAGTATGTTGCATCTTTTCGGCTTTGATTTTTTTATACTCACACTAAGACTCGCCATCTCCTCCGGGCAATGGGAATGCTGGAGATTTTCGTCAGTAGAAATCAAATGTTTGCTTTTTGATGCATCATCAGTCGTTTCACCTTTTTTCCATCTGCATTCTTTCTTTTTCGGCGGCTCAACTTCACCCGAAGATTTTCTGTTTTCGTCTGCTTTTTCTTCTTCTTCAACTACAGCTGTTTTTCGCTTTTTGCAATTGCGTAAGGGCGTTTTTGGCCTCTTTCATAACTTAAGCGTTTTTTCATATGTAAGACACACTCACTTTTTCGACGAGAGGATTATCATCGTAAACGTCAGTATCAATCAAATTTTTGCAGGTGTCTCCAATATATTTTTGGTACGTCACATTAAGCCATTGAATTGCTCTTCGGAACATCTCTATAACACCGTCAACCTGCATTTTCCCGGAACTTCCTTCATGATTTGCCATGTATTAGTTTAAAATACTTTAATGTTTTTCAACTCATGTTATTCGATATAATTTTCTGTGAACATAAGTAGGTTTTGTTTGAAATAATTGTGTATATATAGGGAATAGTTTGTAATAAAATTGTGAGAAAAAATTGTAATTTCGAAACTGAACCAGCAGACTTTCATATTTGAATTGAAAAAAAGGACTTTTGTACGCAACATTCCCGTATCATTTTTGTCATAAGACTTTTGCCGCAACATTCTCGCAACAGTACCATTCCAGTTATATTTAACACACAAAACGAATCCTAATACTGACTGTGATTTTTTATAAAATTTAATATCACTATTACACAATTTACACTGTAAAACGTTCTGTAAAGCCGTAAACATTTAACTAAAACTGAGAAGAACTTATGTGCAGCTATCGGCGACGAGAGGTTCGAAGTCATCTTGACTCTTTAGTTTTGCAGCCGAGGTACTCGTTGAATCAGTATTTTTTTCAGATGTGAATTAATTGCCTCGAAAACTTCTCTTACGTTGACGTTTACCAGGATACCTCGCCTTGCCTCTCTTTCCTTTTCTATCCATTTTCACTTTTCGTCGATGTTTACGCACGAGAGAACGAACTTAGACCGAAGCTTATTTTCAAAATTCTCATGGAACTAAGCTCAAGACTACTATCTTAAATCAAATGTGAAAAATTTCATTAAAATTAGCTAGTCAGCTTTAAAGGAACGAAGTTTTAGAGTGTCTTTGAAGCAAAATCTAATCTGAGGAAAAATTATTAATTATTGAAAACATGCAAAACCATATTTATTTCCTCTGCTGCTAATCAACCACTTTTAGGAAAAGTGAAGTAAAAAATTGTATTATTTTGCCGTATGCGGATTTTGAGGGAGAAATATCTGTCAAAAAGGTGCCGAGAATTGATTATTTAAAAAGGCCACTTAATGAACTAGAAAAATTAAAAAACTAAGTCGAAGACACTTTTCGTCGAAAACGACCAGATTTTCCGAAAATCAACTCTGGGGTTTAAACCGCAGCTATCATTGTAAACTAATTTCTGACCAGGAACTCAACAAATCGAGCAATAACAGTATGCATCTGGTATAGCTCTGGTTGATTTTTTTCTCTTTCCAAAACTGAAATTACCATTTCGAAGTACCCATTTTCAGTCGATAGAAGGCATAAAAGAAGGTCGCAGCGCGAACTGAAGTCTATTCTGGAAAATGTACTAGAAAAAATGTTTCGACGGTTGGATTATCCTTTGATATATGTAAGTGTGCGAGGGGTTTTCTTGTTTTTTTTAACGAAAAGTTTGAAACAAAATGTCAGAAACATCTCAAAGGTGTCGACACACTAATGTTGTTTGGAGCAAGCTCCCATTAATACTATAACAATCCTCCCACCT